>CAUYRH010088425.1:0-16814 GCA_963574655.1 Perodicticus potto
ACTGGATCAAAGATTTAAACTTAAGACATAAGACTATAAAAATACTAGAAGAAAGTTCAGGGAAAACTCTTAAAGGAATTGGCCTGGCCAAATATTTTATGAAGAGGACTCCCCAGGCAATTGAAGCAGTATCAAAAATACACTACTGGGACCTGATCAAACTAAAAATCTTCTGCACAGGCAAGGACACAGCAAGTATAGCAAGAAGACAGCCCTCAGAATGGGAGAAGATATTTTCAGGTTATACCTCTGACAAAGATTTGATAACCAGAATCCACAGAGAACTCAAACGTATTAGCAAGAAGAGAACAAGTGATCCCATCTCAGGGTGGGCAAGGGACTTGAAGAGAAACTTCTCTAAAGAAGACAGGTGCACTGCCTACAAACACATGAAGAAATGCTCACCATCCTTAATCATCAGAGAAATGCAAATCAAAACTACTTTAAGATATCATCTAACTCCAGTAAGATTAGCCACATCACAAAATCCCAAAACCAGAGATGCTGGCGTGGATGTGGAGAAAAGGGAACACTCCTACACCAATGGTGGGAATGCAAACTAATACATTCCTCTAGGAAGGATGTTTGGAGAATACTTAGAGTTCTAAATATAGACCTGCCATTTAATCCTATAATTCCCTTAGTAGGTATATATACCCAGAAGACCAAAAATTACATTATAACAAAGATATCTGTACCAGAATGTTTACTGCAGCCCAATTCATAATTGCTAAGTCATGGAAGAAGCTCAAGTGCCCTTCGACCCATGAATGGATTAATAAATTGTGGTACATGTATGCCATGGAATATTGTGCAGCCTTAAAAAATACGGAGACTTTACCTCTTTCATGTTTACATGGGTGGAGCTGGAACATATTCTTCTTAGCAAAGTATCTCAAGAATGGAAGAAAAAGTATACAATGTACTCAGCCCTACTATGAAGCTAATTTATAGCTTTCATATGAAGGCTATAACCCAATTATAGCACAAGAATATGGGAAAAGGGGCAAGGGAGGGGAGGGTGGAGGATGGGTGGAGGGAGAGCAATTGGTGGGGCCACACCTATGGTGCATCTTAGAAGGGTACAGGTGAAATTTACTAAATGCAGAATACAAATATGTTAATACAATAACTAAGACAATGCCATGAAGGCTATGTTAAATAGTTTGTAGAAAATATTTCAGATTGTATATGAAACCAGCACATTGTACCTCATGATTACACTAACGTACACAGCTATGATTTAATTTAAAAAAAACCAAAGAAATGGGACAATAATGTGGCTCATATTTAAGAAATATAAATTAAAAATAAGAGCTTTAGGGCTGATATATGACATTAAACATTTAAATTGACTTAAAATTCTAAGTGAACATCATGGAAACATTTAAATTATTTCATAATCTCCTCCTTTCATTTAACCAAACATATTCTTCAGGTACATTCCCCTCTCACCTTTGTGCCTGGCATTGCACGTGAACACTCAGGAATGTTTGAACTTTTGCTTCCATTCTGAGTTCCACTTTGCTTTCAGGTTAATCTTAAAAATAAAACACTTTAGATCATTTGTGGGGGGACGTAAATGGTACACATCAATATCTCCAATTGCTTACTGACTTTAGTATGGTATGATGTTTTTAAAAATCTGTCACTTACGCAGGCTATTATAAGTCACAGATGTACTAGTTTATTATTTCTCCATTTTACTTGGACAAACTATGTATCCTAACTTCATGGCTTTGATAATTATGTGTAAAAAAAAAAATCTTTTATGCCAGGCAAAGTGATACCACATGTGTAGTTCCAGCTAATTAGGAGGCTGAGGCAGGAGAATTACTTGTCCAGTAATTTAAGCCCAGCCTGAGCAACACAGCAAGAGCTGATCACTAAAAACAAACTAAAATATTTTGTAAATACTTTTTACTCCTCACTTTTACCTATTCTTTCTTCCGAGGACAAATAAATCCCTTTGCCCTAGAAAGTTGTCTGTCCTTTAGCTCCGTGTCATAGTCGCTATTTTAATTTCTAACCCCCAAATATTTGTTTCTATGTAACTTTATAGTACACTGATTTTTAAAATTCCTTAACCTGTATCCTAAGTTATAAGCATTTTATAAAGAGAGGATGGGACTATCCTCATCTCTTTGGAGTTTACATCTAGAAGCTGACAATTTTTTTCAGTACAAATAATCACTACTTCATGTACAAGTGTGAGGATAGGCTATAATGCTTACTCTAGAAAACACCTATAATTTTTATACTGATACCTATCACTTACTTAAAACTATGTCAACAAACAGAATGTGTATTTTGCAATTTAAACTATAATCTAGGTACAGCATACATTATTCCAAGGTAGGTCAGCTGCTATACTAATAACGAAGCCCAGTTATCACAACTTTAATTAGTACTCTGGATGTCATGTGGTGTGTGTGTGTAAGATGATGTTTACTAACGTTATGAATTAAAAAATAGACTCTTTTTGGTAAAACCAAACACATTAAAGTTATGTGTGTTTCCATAAAATGTTTTAGAATTTATCACAACTGACTATGCAAATCTAGACAGGTTTGACACCTATACGGTTAGGCCTTGCGGAAGGGTACCCAAGTCTTTTCCCCATAGTTAGTCATTGGATTAGGTCTCAGGTTACTTGATGCTGATAATAAGGGTGTCAGGATTCTGCCTCAGGAATGCTTTTGTGTTTGAGGTCAGAGAACCATCATGGGTCTCCAACTTGAAAATAACATGTTTTGGTAAGCATGTTTTACACCACAGGGAATACTTTTTCTCTCTTAGTTAAAGATAAAATAGCTCTAAAAAAACATGAAATGGCTTCAAGAAAAAATTATGAAAATGTTTTTATATTTATTTAAGGGTTGTTAAAAGTGTTTTATTAATTATATCATTAAAAGAAACAGAAGTACAAAGTTATCTAGAACCTTAGTAAGCTAGTTTTGCCTGAAAATGATAAAGCTCATGACAGAATTATTATGGTTTCAGGCCTTACGTTTAAGTCATTTATCCATCTTACATTCATTTTTGTGAGTGGTGAGAGATATAAATTCTGTTTCATTCTTCTGTTCATGTCTATGCAGTTTTTCCAGCACCATTTATGGCATATAGATTTTTTTCCCCAGTATTTATTTTTGTCTGTTTTGTCAAAGATCAGTTGACTATATGTCGAGGGATTTATATCTGAGCTTTCTATTCTGTTCCATTGGTCTACATCTCTATTTTTGTACCAATACTATGCTGTTTTAATTACAATGGCCTTGTAGTATGGTCTGAAGTCTGGTGATGTGATGCCTCCTTTTGCTTAAGATTTCCTTAGCTATTCAAACTCTTTTCTGGTTTCAAATGAAATGTAAAATTATTTTTTCTAGATCGATAATATATGACATGGGTACTTTGATGGGAATTGTTTTGTATCTATAAACCACTTTGAATAGTATGGACATTTTAACAATGCAAATTCTACCTATCCATGAGCACAATATGTTTCACCATTTGTTTGCACCTTCTGCAATTCCTTATTTTAGTGTTTTTGTAGTTCTTTTTATAAAGATATTTCACCCTTTTGGTTAAGTATATTCCTAGATATTTTATTTTCTTAGTAGCTATTATGAATGGTTTTTATTCTTTGGTTTGACTCTCAGTGTGATTGTTATTGGTGTAGAGGAATCCCACTTATTTGTATACATTGATTTTGTACTAAGACTGTGCTGAATTTTCTTACCAATTCAAGGAGTCTCTTGGTGAAATAATTGGGGATTCTTAGATAAGATCATATCGCCAGCAAAGAGTAATAACTTGACCTCTTCCTTCCTAATCTGTAAAACCTTAATTTTTTTCTCTCACTTGATTGCTCTGGCTGGGACGTGTAGCTCTGTATTGAGTAGAAGTGGCAATCATGTGCATCCTCGTCTTGTTCTAGTCTTAGCCATCAAATTTATGAAATCCAAATGGCAATCACAGAAACAACAAAAATTGATGAATTAGACATTATCAAATTAAAAATATAACTGCACAGCCAAAGAATAATCACGGAACAAAAGATAACCTACATATTGGGAGAAAATAGTCTCAAGCTACACAGATGATAAAGGGCTAATAACCAGAGTCTACAAAACAGAAAGAAAGAAAAACCAAACAACCTCATCACAAAATGGAGAAAAGAAATGAACTGAAGCTTCTCAAAAGAAGACAGACAGATGGCCAACAAACATATCAAAACATGACCAGCATCACCAATCATCAGGGAAATACAAATTAAAACCACAATGAGATACCACCTTGCTCCTTTAGAATGGCTGTTATTGAAAAGTCCAAAAATAGTAAGTGGGTGCCAAGAGAAGGTAATGCTTCTATAGTGTTGGTAGGACTGGAAATTAGCAAAATCTCTATGGAAAACAATATGGAGATTCCTCAATGAATTAAAAGTAGACCTACCATTTGATCCAGCAATCCCACTATTGGGTGTTTATCCAAAAGAAAAGAAGTCATTTATCAAAAAGACATCTGTATGTGAATGTTTATTGCCCCTCAATTTTCAATTGTAAATATGTAGAATCAACCTATGTACCCACTGATTTATGAGTGGATTTACATAAGGTGGTCTATGTGTAGAATGGAATACTACTCAGCCTTCAAGAACAGTGACTTTTGCAACAATTTAGGTAGAACCAGAAACCATTATCTTAATTAAAGTTTCTAAAGAATGGAAAAACAAATACCACATTTACTCACTATTAAACTAGAACTAACAGAAGAGCTTTCATGTGCTTAGAGGGAAGTAAAATTTCATGAAATCAGGTGGGGGAAAGGTTGTAGAGAGAATGGGCATAAATGTACCTACTGGTTAGGATGAACACTATCTGGTGACATGAACACTTATTACTATGACTCAAGCATCATATAAGTGATCCATGGAAGCCAAAATATTTTTGCCCCTGTAATATTTGAAATAACAAAAAAAAAGTGTTACATCAAGCATAAGCTATTAAACAAATCATAATAAACAAAGCATTTCTATAAAGATGTTATGCATTACTAGCGAAAAATAAAATATTTTCTTCAAAAGTATTATGTATTACTAGTGAAACAGATTGTCAGAGATAAAACTGTAGATTAAAATACTAAAAATCTGTCCAGATAAGTTTAATTTTTAAGAGAATCTATTAAAATGTGTTTTTATCATTTAATATTAAATATCACTTACATTTTCACTTTTAGGAAATTTTAGAAAAACTTACTCTGATGCTTAGCTTTGTAGTGTCACTTTAGCAACGTGGCCAAACTTTCTTCCTTTCATGGTGCATAAGTTTCCCTTTACAATAGGGGTCTGTATACTTGTTAAGCATAATCTTCCCTACCTTTTATCCTTATTGGTGAATTATTTTCTTTATTTCATTTTATTTTATTTTTTGTTACAGTTCAGCCATGGCCAGGTTTGAACCCACCACCCTCGGTATATGGGGCCAGCACTCCACTCACTGCGCCACAGGTGCCACCCTCAGTTATTTTCTTTAATTATTTGTCTTTCATTTATTTCCTAAGGCCAGAGATGGTTTAACTCTACTTTTTGTTCCACTTTTATCTAATCATCTCATCCTACCCTGATTTTGTTACCTGACCTATTGTAACTCATCTTTAAAAGTCTGTATTTTCAATATTATAATACATGCCCTATCTTCACTATTTCATTGCCAGCCTTTTAGCACCTTTGTCATTCACACAGTGCCTACAAGTGTCTTAAGCCTAAAAATACTTGATAAGTAAACCTTTTGTTGATTGTGACAGCAAAAAAGCTGCTGTGTCTAAAGAGAGCAGTTTAAAGACGTGGTGTGCCAGTAACAGGTGCATCAGGTAACTGTCCACAGGTTAAAAAAATCATATTTTTCTTTAATTTTTAACCAAATTTTCATAAAAAATGATATTTTGCTTCAATTTTTAATGAAATTAATGATTCTTCCTTTCTGTCATTTGAACATTTCAATTTTACAAAACTATCAAAAAGTAACTTGAGAAATTATGGTACCCTTTATTTAAAACTCATTTCTTCACAGAAAATCATACTTAGAGCAAGATAGCAATAGGATAGGTTATCATTGAAAGGTTGGTCATTTTTCAACAAAATGATATATTGTAAACAAATGGAAATTTCAGAAAGGAGCCACATCTCATAACACGTGAAATTTAAAATAAATAGAGAAACAAATGCTTTCATACTTTTTCATCATATTCTTACATTGTTAATATATTACAAAACAGCTACTATGTTCCAAGCACTGCTTTTGGTGCTTGGGATACATCAATTGGAACTCTTTCCTTAGACTTGTATTCCAGGTCAAGGTTAGGCATCAGACAACCATATACTGAATATTAGAGCAGAAAGTGATCATCAGTTTACCATACTCAAAGGTAGGTCAACCAATAGGTGGTAGAAAGTGGCAGCAGCAGAAGTGAGCAATGATATTAGACAGGAGGGTCAGAGACAGCTTCTTGAAGGAATTAATGTTGGACGTGTGCATGAATAAAAGGAGAGACATGAGGGATCTTAGGGAGGAGCTTTCTGTGGAAGGAAAGAGCACCATAGTGAGTTCACAGTGAGTTTCCCATATGAAGAAGGCCAAGAAGGCAGGGGTAGCTAGAGCTGATGCCATGTAAAGCCTTCCAACTTAGAATGGACTAGGCACTATCTTTTTAGGTGGGACAGGAAGACAATGGATAGTTCTGCACAATGGAAGGACAAATATCTGTTCTGAGGCCTCTCTACCCTTTTGTTGTTTTCTCGCCTTAGGAGTCCCCACCTCTGCAGTGCAGGAATGGTCAGGGGAGAGTCAGATTGCTTTGAACTGGCTGGTCTTAGCTGACATTTGATGGTTGATTCATACACTTTGACCATTGGTGCAAATGAACACTTGAATGGTTGCAAGAAAATACCTATATAGCAGTTAGTTCCAATATTTTTTCAGATATACCAACTGATTTATTAATGTCTTCTCTGCAATTAGAAAAACAACTTAAAGTGAACAGTAGAGATAATACATAGAGGTTTCTTTGTTGAACAAAGTGTAAGAGATAGTTCTGAGCATTGGTTTTAAGGTTCCCTAAGCAATTTGAGCAAATACTCATGAAGGTAGGGATCAGAGTAAAGTCTGCAGAACTGTCTCTTCCTATCCTCTAATGAACAAAATTCTCTTTCAGCTAATTAAGGATATCCAAAGAACCCAGGTCCCTGGTAACATTTATCTTTCCTGGAACCACCTGATATAAACCTACTCAGCTTTAAATATTTTGTTAATCACTATCTGGATAGTATAAACATACCTTCTAAGGTGTGTTTGTTCTGTTGTATCTTACCTTATTGACAGCCACTTTATCTGGGGAGGATTTCAATATATCATTTCTATTTCTCTGAGGGGTAGTTTTTCAGAGTTTACTGTGTGTACAGTTAAGTAAGTTGAAATATTCTCTTTTTATTACAACCTATCCTTGAGGGGTTTGTTTTATGATTGCAATAAAATGATGTTAGTGTAACAATTATGAAATGCTTAATGTTTTAGGACACTGAAAGATGGGGTCTTATTTTAGGGGCATTTTCATGAGCCCGAGGACTAAAAGTATTGAAGTGGTAGAAATGAACATTGTATTAAATGACATCGTATATTTGGATTCACTCAATGTTTTAAAAATTTGCCCCTATAGTTCTATGTTAAAATAAATGTAGACCCACACTTTTTGCTTCATAATCAATGTTTATCATTCCATCAACTTGAGTACTACTTCGCACTTTAGATAACTCCTGTGCATGCAACACTCACCAAAGCTTTGCTCTAATCCTCCAGACATTGTTCTTAAGAAGGGGCAAAAAATCACCTCTCCTAATATGCTGGCTATCTCTCCAGCTATAATGGGTTTTAATTTTTTTTTTTAAGTACAAAGCTGAAAAATCCAAAAGGTGGTTTTAATTCTCTAATGAAACACCAGCAGGAGTATAAATCAAAATATTCACACATCATGAAGAGACAGTCCGCATCACATCTGAGTCAATACTCCTTGGAAAAACAGTTTTAATGCTTTCTATTATTACTACACTTCTACAAAAAGTTTTAAATTCCCACCTCTGTCAATTCTTTAAGCTCTTAAGAGCTATGCTCAAAAAGAATTCCAAACGGGTTTTAATTTTTAATGCTAAAAACAAGTTTAGGCACAGTTAAGGAGACAGACTGGATTAGTGAAATTCATTGTTGTTCTTTTTATATTTTAACATAAACGTACAAATGTACTTCCTTTCTTTCTTTCTATGTTTTCCTTCCTAATATCCACCATGATGCCATCAGATGGGCAGGAGACAGTCACAAAACAAATACTGTTTGGTAGTAGCCATTTCTGTATAATTGGTTCTTGAGAACCAATGTGTGTGGAAGGGAAATAATAGAAATAGAAAAAAAATAGTTAAGGAACAATAACAGTGAAGGGAATGAGGGCATTTCAAACCAGGTGGTGACAGTGAATGTCATCAGAAAGGTGGTTGGGGTATGGGTATATTTGAAGCCAGAACCTACAGAATTTCCTCTGTTATTAGATGCGATTTCTTCCCATTAGATGTGATCTGAGGGAGAGAAAAAAGGTGAAGGATAAGTATAAAATTTTTATTGTTTGCAAAAGGCAGAATGAAGCCACCATCAACTGAGAATAGAAAAGTTCTGGACAGAATGAACTTGAAGTACATAGTTAATAGTCAAGGGAAGATGTTGAGCAGGGGGCTGTATATCTAAGTCTGGATACGTCTAGAGCTTGTTTAATAAACCTGTACTAAAGTCACACATATGTAAGGAGTGCTCATAGAGGTGGCATTTAAAAACTGGATGAGAGAATGAGGGAGTACTTTTAAATAAAGTGGAGAATTAAGAAGCAAATTATGGGACACTCCAATGGTAAGAAATTCATTAGATTTAAATTAAAACATACTTGAACTGAGCAGCTCTTTGTCAATCATTTACTCCCAAATGAATCAAAGGAAAGACAGGATTTCGAATTGATAACCAATGGGAATCTAAACAGAGGCATTCTTTTTTTTTTTTACAATCACATTTTATGATTGGTTTCAAGATGAATTTTTACCTCTAGAAAGCAAAAAATATGCAGTTAAAAATTCATTTTACTAATTTATAATGTTGTCAAAATATTGCATTAATTTTATAGGGAAGAAATAAAAACTTTTTATTTTAGTAAATAACTTATTTTTTAAAAAGTCTGTCTGCAGGCAGAAAAAACTTTAATTTTCAAAATTGTTATTTTAATTAATGAAACCTTAAAATTGTATCTAACGTTGGACGTGTGCTTTGCTATTTTTTGGTTATATTATTATCAATCTTTCCAAGTATTGTTTAGCTATTCTATTATTTTTATTGAAATGAGTGAGTGAGCATTTCTTTCAATTCTTTAATTAAAGTCTCAGGAAAAGTGCACAGGTTTACCCTGAAAAGTACACAACAGTTGTAAGATTTCTTATCTTCTGTCATTTTTATTATGTTAAAATTATCAATTATATCATGAGATAATTTATTTTGGATGCTGTTGACTTAGATCTTTTTTAAAGAAATTTAACAGAACGTGGATTTACAAATCGGAGTTTACTGTTCATTGAGCAAGGATTACTGTGAAAATTGTGTGCCCAGGTGTGTGCATTGGTGCATGTGTATTTGCGTATGTGTGTAATGCAGATAACTGGAGGAAGAATATTCCTGGCCTCCCCCAAACAAGAAAAAAATCTATGTGTAAAAGCTACAGTCAGTTTCATTAATGGTACATAATTTTAATGGACATTTGTCAATTTGGGGATATTCAACTGTCCAATATCTTTTTTTGGACAGGATTTAATCAACAGAAACCATGTCCTACCATTATCCCAAAAGACATCACTCTGACATGCTAATAAACATTGGAGGTAAAAACAAATTGTAAGTGTCCTAAATGACTGGTTAAAACACTTGCTTGGGGCATGGGAGGAGAAAATTCTACAATACTGGGGTTTGTCAACTTACTGAACTTCTTGGTCCTATGGGAAGTATGGGGTATAATAGCTTATTCTCTCTAAACTAGAAATAAGCTGATCTCAGAATGAAGCACACATTTCTTTGGCTTTTTGACTTTGTGGAAAATGTTTATTACATTTGTCTGTGTGTTTTAATGCAATTTCTTGGATAACTGAAAAGCTGACAGTTTTGAAAGAAGTCAAGAACAAAAGTGTCTCTGTGGCTTGTCCAGAATGCAGTGTAAGCAGTTCTCACAGTTTGCCCATATGACCTAACCAAAGCAATTTATTAAACTTGAATATGTTGATAGTAAATGGAATTTTATGTATAGCCCTTGAGGAGTCTTGACTGAATTACAACTGAGTACCATGGGATTTGGGAGCAAAGCATCCCATCTTTGTCAAAGACTGGGGTTGTAGATGTCAACAGTAATTGAATGCAAGTGTAGCTTTACAAATACAAATTGATCATAGGACAGCAGCTTGTGAGTAAGCCAAGAACAGGATAAATATAGAATAAAACTATGTTAAGAATATAGACAATTTGAAAACGTGTTTAACAAACTTTGCATAATGATGCATATAGACTTCTACCCTCAATGACTGCCAATACTACTGTTCTCAAGAATATAAATAATAATCACAAATGTTGATTGCAAACTGGGAAACAGAGGAAGTCTAAATGCAGTATATAAATGATTGCAATCTTAAACATCATTTTCTCTAGCTTCAGTGATATGGGGTGAAAAAATAAGTAAAAAAATATTATAGCTTAAAAATACCCAGATGTGGGCAGCGCCTGTGGCTCACAGGAATAGGGTGCCAGCCCCATATACCAGAGGTGGAAGGTTCAAATCCGGCCTTTGGCCCAAAACTGCAAAAACAAAAAAAAACAAAAACAAAACAAAAAACCCCCCAGATGTTAGCAAATTAACAAAGACATTTTAAAACAATTCACATTTTTTTCTTTTAGTTTTGAGAAAACTGTACTAATTTATAACTCTGGAAACCTCACAAAGGCACACAAAAACACATAACGACAATAATGAATTCCACTCAGCAAGATACCACCGCAGGTGGACACAAACACATCTGTGAGACATGCAAGGTTATGAAATCTTACCTAATCATGTGTACAGGGCTTTCAATGTTAGCACTTGATGCAAGTTCACAAACTTAATTGTTAGACCTTTTATGCTGTGCAATATAATAATCCTTGCATTGAACTTAACGTATTTTAAGCACTCTTTCTAGAGTTTTCTTCCTAAAATAGTTCCTTGCTTCTTGCCTAACATTAACTTTAGTCAGAATATTCTAGTTCTATCCAAATCATTTATCCATCTACACTAAGGAAAATACTTTTTTCCATGCCAGCTTAGTGTTTAGGATGATTTTAATTATATACAGTAATAAGAGAAGGAGAGAGAAAAGGAGAGAAGGAAAAATGTAGATTCCAAAGAATTTAGAAAGATAACACTGGAATTGTAAAATTACTCAAAACTAGAATCAGATCAATCTGGTTAGATTTTTCCACAACTTGTTATAGGTACATAAACCTTATCAAGAGATTTAAAATTTCCTGCTTTAATTCTATCACTTTAAAACAGAAAGAAATTATTTGCTTTTTACATTTGTTTGAAGATTATAGAAGAATTAACAAAAAATGTGTAACAATGGAGAATGTAAATGTAACAACTTAGATTGACAAGAATTTCAGTTATCCAAGCTTTTCATTTTGAAGTAAAAAGGAAAATGTAGGGTAATTGTGCAAAATTTAAATCCATTATTACATCAAAGTAAATCCTATTGAAGTCATTAAACAGTTAAAATGCTTTGTTTATCCCCTAAATATTATGAAAAAAGCTAGCTCATTGCCAAAAGGATATTACTTTAAATGAAATCTCTGTAAACCCTGAAACGGATTTTGGGTTTTATCTATATTTTATTTCTACATTCTCATTGTCCTACTAACCATGTATATTCTGCCTAAGTAAATACACTCAATGGTTTAAAAGCAGGCTGAACAAATCAATGATGGGAAAATAATGATCATGAGCCAACATCAAGTTGACAAAACAAGAACCCGTAATCTCCATATGAGATGAAACTACGTGGCAAAAAGCAAGATCCAGTAGGTCTGGGCTAAAGTGAAAACATGATGGATATAGTTAAAATAAACAAGATCCAGCTTTTCAAATGAGCAGAAGAAAAATAGAGCAAGGGCGTTTTGTTTGAAAAAGCGAGAATTCAATTTTATATCAAAGTAAAATTGTAAGTCATCTTATTATTGAGGTGGTTAGTGAAATTGACTGCATAAAAAACTGGCTAGCACTTTCAAAGAGTTTCATTCATCGTTTTAAAGCTATAATGCTATTTGTCTTGGACCAAGTTAAGATTATAAAGATATCAAAATTCAAAGAAAGAAGTCAAACGTCATTTTAGGGTCAGGAAGTTTGGAAGTTAACTCACATATTTTCTTTTGTTCATAAGAATTAAAATGCTGTCTTTTCTTTTATTTTCTTTCCCAATCTAATATATCAATATAGCAACTTTTGCCAAGCAGAGAAGATAGATTTTTGGGTTTCTTTGGGTAAGTTTTTTCCTTTGTTTTTCTTCTTAAGAGCATCCATGCTTTCTATTTTTCCGTAATACTAAAAATATTTCACTGTATATTTCTGCTTCTCTAAACTTTGACTCTAAATTCTGCTTCAGTAAGTTATATAAATTGTGTCTAAATTGCATTTTCTATGTTGACATTTTAAGCAAATAAATACTTTAGTGTTTTTGCATCTGCATTCTAAATTACAGCTTTAACATTCTTTGATTCAAATTCCTAGTATTTATTTAAAAATGAAAATAAAAATATTTCCTTTTAACATTTTTCTTTTTGTTTAGGTGTCTGACTTAAAATAATTAGAACAATATTTTCCTCTTACTGTTTCTTATTTTCATATTTTTCTATTTATTTCAGTTTGCTCCCAACGGCAACAAAAATATTTTTTAAAAAATATACCTTTGTCTCCACTCACTTACGTCCTGGTTAATTGCCTTTTTGTTTTGTTTTGGTTTTCTTAAGTGTGAGAAGATATTTTAAATATCATAGTTTTTATTCTTTATGGTGCAAATATTTCATGTCAATTCAGTTACTGTATGACTGGTCCTCAAAATTTAAAATGGTCATTATTAAACTAATCAAACAGATGTGAAAAACGTAGTTCACAGAGGCTGAGTAACATGCTTAGTTGCCTAGCAGAGCCAGCTAGTTATTGAGCAAATGAAATCAGAAGTTGAATTCATTTGTTACGTCAGAGTTACTGTTTGACACACTCTTTCAGGTTTCCTGTGGAAGAGTTAGAAAATTAAAAATCTAACTATAGATAGATTTGTAGTTTCATCATTTAGTGTTTTGCTGCTCGTGTTGGTTTTCTGTTTCCTAAATTTTTAGGAACATGACAAGTTGCACAATGAGTAAATAGCGTTTCATAAACTGAAGTATTTTACATGACGAATTTCTGTCAGGCATTATGTTATATATGTGCATTATGGATAAAAAGAAAAAGGAATCGAAAGGATTTTCACTATCGAAACAGAATGACTTGGTGGTTTTCTCTTAGAAGCATGGTTATAGGTAACTTTTAGTTTCCTCTTCTTACTAGTCTGCATTTTTAAAAATTTATAATATTGTTTTCATATGCAATCTTTTGGAGAATAACTATTACTATAAATACATTATCTCTTCTCAAAGGACACTGTTTGTGTCAAAATGTGGAAACTGAGAATTAATCCTTTAAAGTGTGAAAGAAGATCTAGGTTTAAATCTCAGCTTTACTGCCTAGTATTTTAACTCCTAGAGTTTCGAGATTCAAAGTGGGAATCCAGGGAAAGGGTAAACGGTGGGACTACTCTGATGGCTCATATTGCAAGGGCACATGTCAAATCTATTAAGTATAGAGTATAAATGTCTTAACATAATAGTTAAGTAAATGAGGAAAAGGCTACATTAACTAATTTGACATAAGCATTCCTAATCATATATAAAATTAGCACCTTGTACCCCATGAAGGCACCAATGCATACATGATCTATGTGTTCATGACTTAATAAAAATAATAAAATAAATTAAAAAATAAAAGAAAGTGGGAATCCAGGGAGAACACATGACATAGTGTTGACACACAGGATGTGCTCGATTAATGAGAGCATTCAGTGGATTTTATAAGACACTGGGGTGTACATTATTTATGGGTATGGATACCAAGACACACTAGAGGCTATTTTATTTGGGATAGAAGACAAGAAAAACACATATGGCCCAGAACTGTAGCTCTGCTCATTTTATTCTTGTTTTGCTACCGAGGCATTATGTGTTCAAACTACTGACAGGCAGGAGGAGGGGCTTACCCTTTACTGAATGTTCTTTGTATTTGGAAGTCACACAACATGACAGTGGAGGTAGCTGTTGAGGGAAGACTTGTCCAGCACATTCAGTGACTTATCACTTCATCTTCAGGGTGGCTCTGTAGAGAATACATACTCTTTCTTTGTACTGCCCCAGAAACTTCTAACTATTCTTTACAGGATTTTCAACATGCTGATCAGATCACACTTACTCAAGGAACTGTTTTCTATTAAGTTTTTCCCAAATGTTTCAGTTGCTTATGTTTCAATTCAAAATTCACATATCTAAGTTAATTTCAGTTAGTTTGATGTGTGTATTTTCTCCAGTATAAATTGTAAGTTCTATAGAAAGTGTGTACTTGTCCTCAATTAATTGTGTAAACTTTAAAAAATCATTTAGCATTTATTGAATCCCTGGAGAATGTATTAGAGTTAACTCCGTAAGAAGATTGTCGTTTTATCTATGCTAGAGAATTGGATTCCTCAAATGACCTGGCAGAAGACAATGAAAATGTTCAAATAATGGAAATTGTTCTCAATAATGGAAATGAATTAGAAAACACTCTTCCTGGCATACAACTTGAAATACTTCTTGAGCTATTTGTGTAAGTAATATGACAGTTGTAACAACATTTTAGCTTTCAAAAACTAAAGAATTAGACTTTTTCCTAGATTAATAAAAAATAATGGAAATGCCCTCTATCTGTACATAGTTAAACTATATTCAAAAAGCATAAATAATTCTGCTCAGGCAAATGGATTGCCTAATTTTAGGACATCACAAAAATGTGGTTTCAAAACAAGCAGCAAATAAATCTATTGTTGGACTTTTCTAGAATCATTCTTTCCTAAAGTGTAGCTTTCTTTCAATGGCATATTCAATACGATCACTGTATACCCGCAAATGCCATCTCATGAAATAAAATTTGGCAGATACATGAGGCTAGCTTAGTGAACTAATATGCTCAATAATTCTGATATTTAACATAATAATTGTTGGCTTGGTGCCTGTGGCTCAACGGGCTAAGGCGCCAGCACATACACCTGAGCTGGTGGGTTCTAATCCAGCCCGGGCCCGCCAAACAACAATGACGGCTGCAACCAAAAATGGCCGGGCGTTGTGGCGGGTGCCTATAGTCCCAGCTACTTGGGAGGCAGAGACAGGAAACTCGCTTGAGCCCAGGAATTGGAGGTTGCTGTAAGCTGTGATGCCATGGCACTCTATCCAGGGTGACAGCTTGGGGCTCTGTCTCAAAAAAATAAAAAATAAATAAATAAATAAATAAAATAATAATTGTTAAAAGTATTCAGAGAATAGAAAGGGTAAGGAAAAAAGATAAAGGTCTTAAATATTTTTTAAGTGGTATGAAGAAAATGGTCTTCATCTCAGAAGTTGGAGACAGGTTCTTTGTACAACTTTGACAGTGACTTTTTAACTATTACATCCTCGTAAGTGCCATTTGTTCCGCAAAGTGCCCTCTGCTCTCATAGGTCTGAGCCCTCCCATTTGTTGGAGAGTTCAGTTAAAAGGTATATATAGGATTGCTCCTTTGTAATACATACAAGGTAACTGAAAAGTTTGGAGCACAGTCTTTTAAGGGATCTATTTAAGGTATTTGCATACCAGCCTTGCTGAGGGTATGGCGGACATGGGAGGAATGAATTACTTTTTAAAAATAATTTTTATTTATTTATTTATTTTTTATTTTGCAGATTTTTTTGGCTGGGGCTGGGTTTGAGCCCACCACCTCCGGTATATGGGGCTGGCACCCTACTCCTTGAGCCACAGGCATGGCCCTAAACTTATTTCTTCTTTTCTTTTCTTTTCTTTTTTTTCTTTTTGAGATGGAGTCTCACTTTGTCGGCACCCTCAGAAAAGTGCTATTCTGTCATAGCTCACAGCAACTTCAAACTCTTGGACTCATGTGCCTGCCACAATACCTGGCTACTTTTGTTTTTTTAGAGAAGGGGTCTTGTTCTTGCTCAGGAAGTTCTCAAACTGAAGAGCTCAAGTGATCCACCTGCCTTGGTTTCCCAGAGTGCTGGGATTACAGGCATGAGACACGATTCCCAGCAATAAATTACTTTTAAAAGTATACTTCCTGGCTCAGTGCCCGTGGCTCAACGGGCTAAGGCACCAGCCATGTACACCTGAGCTGGCGGGTTCAAATCCAGTCTGGGCCCACCAAACAACAATGACGGCTGCAACCAAAAAATGGCCGAGCATTGTGGCGGGCGCCTGTAGACCCAGCTACTTGGGAGGCGGAGGCAGGAGACTCGCTTGAGCCCAGGAATTGGAGGTTGCTGTGAGCTGTGATGCCACAGCACTCTATCCAGGGTGACAGCTTGAGGCTCTGTCTCAAAAAAAAAAAAA
>CAUYRH010088430.1:0-51694 GCA_963574655.1 Perodicticus potto
ATATTCTTCTTAGTAAAGTATCTCAGGAATGGAAAAAAACAAATCCAATGTACTCAGTACTACTGTGAAACCAATTTATAATCACTCACACTTGCATATGAAAAATGAAACACAACTATAGCCTAGGATGAAAGAGGGAAGTGGAAGGAGGGGGAAGGGAGGGGGGTGGGTCAATAGAGGGAGGGTTAGTAGGGGGACCACACCTATGAAGCATATTGCAAGTACAAGTTGGATCTATCAGGTGTAGAACACAAATGTCTTAACTCTGTAATTGGGTTAATGAAGTGAAGGCTATGTTGATTAGTAGGATGTAAGCATTTAAATTTGTACAAATAATCAACACATTGAATCCTATAATGGCATAAATGTATTCATGATCTATGTACAAATCACTTGATAAAAAACATAAATTATTAAAAAATAAAATCATAAAAAATAAAAGACAGCCAGACACTGAGTCATTTTGGAAGAGTCTAAATAAAATGATAAATGAAAAAAAAAACAAAACAAAAAAAAATAGTGAGTTTTTTTTAAAAAAAACTAACCAGAGTAATTTACACCTACCATGATTAAATGCATAAATGTGTATAAATATAAGTATCCATAAAACCTCTATAAAAGTCTCAATAGTAAAATATGTAACCATGCAAAGAGCTTAAAACAAATTAAACACAATAATCTACTATATAATTTGAAATATTTATTTTTTAATAGGATAATTAATTTATAGTGGAAAATTAAGAAACAAGTTTATTTCATGAGAAAGTCCAATCACATTTCTTTGGAAGTGCTCAAAGAAGCTATTTTTCTAGGACAGAATTACATCTCAAAAGTCTTGTCTATCTGTGCTTCTAAGAAAGGAATAATAGTAACTAGAAAAATAATAATTTCATATAATATCCATGATAATTTTCCATAACAAAATAAGCTTTTATAGTAGGTAGCTGCCCCATAAGTCTAAGGAAATACAGTGATAATGTTTATGTTATAAAGGTAAAGTGAATATATTCATTAAACTATGCTAACAATAAAGTGCTATATTCTTGAGTGTCCCATTAAAGGAATAATCAGCTATTTAAACAGAAACAAATTCTACATCAAGAAAAAGGGATGCATATGACTGTGTATTTACAAGATATAATGAGATACAAAAACAATTTCTTTCCACTAAGCTTTATACTTTATGATGTCTTCAGTGGAGTTAAACTGGTGTGTCAACATCTGGGCACTCCATCCAGAGTGTTTCAATTAGAACATAGAAACATAATACACAGTATTTCAAAACAAAATGGATAGACTTATCATGAAATAGTTAGCTGACATTCTAGTGGTTTTTTGGTTTGTTTATTTTTTTCTTGAGACAGAATGTCACCTATCGCCTGCCCTGGGTAGAGTGCTATGGCGTCATAGCTCACAGCAACCTCCAAATCCTGGGCTTAGGCGATTCCTCTTGCTGGGATTACAGGCACCCACCACAATGCCTGGGTATTTTTTGTTACAGTTTGGCCTGGGCCGGTTTCAAACCCGCCACCCTCAGCATATGGGGCTGGCGCCCTGCCCACTGAGCCACAGGCACTTCCCGATGTTAGTTGATATTCTAAAGGAAGTAAAACATAGAACAAGGAAATTTCAAGAGTGGAAACTTGGTATATAAGATGTGCATTGTATAGAAGAATTTTGGAAAAGAAAACAAGACCAAAAGGGTAGCAGCAATTGGCAGGAGAAGGGATAGAAATCTTCAGGGAGTTTCACTACACACTAAAGGTATCCTCTCCTATAAGCAATACATTCCAATACCTGTATTTCTGTTGCAATTTCCACCCAGCCCCCATAACACCCATCTCAGGTGAGGGTGGTCTTTGCTTGCTAAGGGCTTATCCTTCAAGAAAAACTTTTTCAAAGATTTTGCTTCACTGGTTACTTTCCCCAGCAAAGACATTTTTTGTCTTCACATTGCTTTTCTAATTTTGTCCTTGGACACTGAGGGTCTGTAATATAGTAGCCTGTAGAAGCTAGTCTTTGTCTCAACCCACCACAAAGAAAAAACAAAACATCCACTATCTGGACAAGTGATTTGATAGCGTTTGCTGTCTCATCAATCTGAAATCCAGAATATACCCGATCTTGATCTCATCAATAGTGACATAAGAACAATAGACATAGTAGATAATGTTTATTTCCCATGTACTACATGCCAGTGGTATTACAAGTCTCTTCTGTGAGTATCACATGGAAATTCATAACAACTTCAGAATTCATATTTCCCCACTCTTCTGAGCTTCAATGCTGCCTGTGAATGTCCAGTGAAGAACTCTTGATTTTAGAAACATCTGCTAAACTACGATTTCTTTCCAATATTATTCTAATTCTGTTTAAGCCACTAATTCAATCAAGTTGTTAAATTTTTAAAAAGAATTTTCAGAGAAGACCATCCCATTTACCAAATATTTCCACCTAGTTTGAACAGACAGTGCTGTGCTAGTTCAATAAACAGCAAAATGCAAAGCTTTTGTCCCTGTTTATGTGTAATACTAACACACATAAGCACTTACTCTGTGCCAGACATTCTTCTGGGGGCTTTTTTGAGATATTAACTCATTTCTTCTCACAACAAGCTTGAGGTAGGTGCTGTTATTATCTTCATCTTACACCTGAGGACTCTGTAGCTTGACCAGGGGGGTCACACTGCTAGATTGTGGTGTGACTGGAATTTTCAATGATTATTTTGACTTTTCGTGTTATTTTCAATCATGAATTTCTGAGGCTACAGTCTCTAACAAAAGGTCTTCAGCTTCTGCTAATCATAACCACACTCTTATAATCAGCTCTCAGATGAGAGGTTTGGTCTTCTGACATTATCATCAGCATGAAGACAGGGTTAGGCTCTCCGTATCCTTCTCTCTGAAGGTCTGCTCGATCAATACAGAAAAGTGATTTCTAGAATTATGTCTTTCCAATTGAACCAGGCAATTAAATTCATTTATGGACTACTGTGCCAGATACTATATAAATAGTGCAATTATCTGAAGTGGAATTTGGAGAATCTTTTATGGTAATGAGGTGATTTTCAGGCTCGTCACGGAGCAAAACGCAAGGGAGCCCACTAAGTACTCAGTGATGAAAACACTATTGATCAAGATTGTTTTTAAGTGTTCTTTAAATTAGTTGCATATAAGAATTTATTCCTGTACATATACATTTTGCATATATCTTGTCTTGAGCCCCAACACTGACAAAGAACATAACTCCCAATACACCAAATCCTTGTCCTGGAGAATAATTCAGCATAAATGACTCCAAACCACCCAGCTGCCCTTGAAGGTAACCAGGGCGGGGTGGGGGGAAGTCTGCTACGCAGACCTCTAGGGCAAAGCCACAGCAAAGCCCCAGAGAGTTGGGTGCAGGGCTTTTTGAACTGCAGGTTGCAAACTAAATTGTTCCTTTTATACCAAGAAAATTGCTAATAGCAATACGAACTTCTTCTTTTTTTGGAGACAGAGTCTCACTATGTCGCCCTTGGTCGAATGCCCTGGTGTCATAGCTCACAGCAACCTCAATTGGGCTCAAGCAATTCTCTTGCCTCAGCCTCCCAAGTAGCTGGTCCTGCAATGCCCAGCTATTTTTACCATTCCTGCCACCAAGGCCTTATGTCAGGCCTTCCCCTTTTGTCCGACTACTGCAGTTGCTTCCTGCCCCCTCCTGCACTGCCCTCCTCAAACTCACCCAGGATGCCACCTCCAGATGGAAGCCTCTAGCTCAGTGGTTCTCAACCTTCCTAACACTGCGACCCTTTCACACAGTTCCTCACGTTGCGGTGACCCCCAACCATAAAATTATTTTTGTTGCTACTTCATAACTGTAGTTTTGCTACTGTTATGAATCATAATGTAAATATCTGTGTATGTATCTAAATTCATCTATGCAGGATGTATTTAGGTGACCCCTGTGAAAGGATTGTTCAACCCCCTAAGGGTTCCTGACCCACAGGTTGAGAACCGCTGCTCTCGATACAAATGTAACCACTCGGTGGCTCCCCTTGTGACAAAGTCATGTTTCCATACTCTTTAACTTAGTAGGAAAGGCCCTTTAGACCTATATAGACCTGCCAGCTTCCTGCCATGTGGCCCTGAGGAGAGGCTCTGCCTGCCCACTCCTCTCTGCTGTTTCCTTTTCCAACAAAACTTCCCTCCTCCAACAGTCCACCCACTAACTCTGCAACCTTGATGACTCAGCGGAAGGATAACCTTCACCTGAACGTGTTTTCCTATCCCAGGCTGATTTCAGTGCCCTTCCTTGGTATTCTAATGACAGTCTGGAAAAGTTAATAAGTGGGTTTTCTCGTCTGTGAGATGCAAATATAGGCCTCCAAGTGCCCTAATCACGAGGTGTTGTAACACATCCTCTTCTCTCTTCCTTGATAAGAGAAAAGCTCCTTGAAGTGTCCTCAGCATCTCACTCTACCCACAGCTGTCTGGATATAGGAAGTGCTCAATAAATGCTTGTTGGAGTAACAACCTAACTTTTAGCAAAAATAAATTATGATATTTAAAAAAAATCATCTTATCACTTTCATCTTGGAAAAACCAGACCATCAGAGAGCAATTACCAAGATTACACAGTGCTTCATTTTACAAGGGGATTCTCACACACCCTGGATTTTTAAAATACCAGTTTCCTCTGTTGCACTTGAAATTGCATTTGGTAGTCATGCAGTGTTGTGGACACATATCTTTTGTGGAAGGTAAGACGCAAAGACACAAGCACTTAGTCATCAGTTCCATTTTTAAATACCAGATGCCAAAGACAGCATGCTGCTGTGTACACAGTAAGTGCTCAATAAATAACTTGTAACTATTTAAGAGTGGAATCTCAGGTTGGCTGCCTTGCTCAAAATTATTCTCTTCTTTGGGAATGCAGTGTCCATACGTAGGTGTGAGTCCCAGGGGCATGTCTGACAGGTGTCCTCTGCCGGAGGAGACTGGTTTAAGGATGAATGCCTGACCCAAGCTAGGCCAATTTTTCCTGTACTTTTTTTTTTTTAATCTTAGGATTTAAGTGAATCCCTTTACAGTAGCAGGAGCTGCCAGAGGTAAACCAGATGTGTATACTTGAGAGCTGCTGGCTGCATTCCCTGTCAAGTGCAGAAACTTATAGTCCAAAGAACAAAGACAACGTGGAGAAAGAAACAGAGATGAGAAATGGTGGGAATCCCAGACAAGAATCCAGGAAATGACAGAAGTCCTAGTTACGTTCCACGACTGGCCCTCACTCTCTCTGAGATCCTGGGGCAGCACTGCCCTCCCCAGGGTGTGGTTGTGGGAGGCATTCTACCTCCTTCGAGGAGATCCACATGAGCTGGCTCACCCTGGGCTCCGGCCTGCCATGTGCTGCCAAGAGAAGCCCGATGGGCTGAACAGATAAATGGAAAACTGATCCACCTGAATTTTTCCCCCTAAATCTCTTAATGGATTTGACCAGATGGTTTGGCAGAATGAAGCCGTGGGCTAATTTACATGAGATGCCTATTCAGGAAGAGAAGGCAAGTATTCATTTTGAAATACATTTCACATAAAAGTTTCAGGCAACATACGCCAAAGCCAACCTGAAGCATTTTGATCACAGCAGCATGCAAGTGAGGAAGAATATGTCCTCGTCCCACCCGTAGAGTCCCACAGATCCACGGTAGGTTTGGGATGCACAGAAATAGCAAAGGCTTCCTTTCTCAGAGTTCTTTCTGCTTCACGTCCCCCGGGTAATGCAAGAGATGTGGGAGAATTTTCTAGTCTCGAGGTGAATTTTCCTAATAAGAGAACAAACAGGCCTGCCTGAGCCAGCCCTGGAACTCAAGTTGGAATTCGTGTCTTCACACAAAGGCTCCTTGCTGACAGCAGCTTTCAGGGCTGGCTATCAGCTGGCAGCAGTTAATAGAGGTGCAGCCCTCTGCTGCTGCCGCACTCTGTGACAGCTGCTCTTTCAGGCTACAGTGACAAGCCATGGAGGATGCATAGAACTGCAAAGATAGGCCGCCTTCTAGAAATCCAGAGTTGGGCAGCCCCGCTGCGCTGTGGTTGCAGAAGTGAGGGCTCATCGTGCCCCAGCCGTGACTTGTCATTCTGTGACAGTGTTGCTTTGGGGTGGGGGTGTCCAAGAATGGCTTAAACCTTAGAGCTCTGACTGCCTCTGGCACGCAGTCTTCCTGTCCGGCCCTCCCGCTCCTCAGCAGACAGCTGATCCTGGGGAGCCACAGGGCTTTTGTCCTGCAGTACTCCCACATTTTGGGGGGTTCGTTTCTCCTTGGTTTGCGGCTTGGAAGCAAGTGCATTGTTCCTGTGGACAGAGCTCCCTCTGCTCTGGCTGGGTCTCTGTAGGGCCTGTGATTCTCTGACAGGCTGCGGGGCGGGGTCCTGCCTGTCCCACTCCAGGACTTCCAAAGCAGCATCTCTCTTCTGAGACTGGCCCTGTCTGTGAACCTGTCCTTTCTTCACTGGGTACCCCACAGGAGCAGAACTGTCCTGTTCTGACTTCTCAGTGGCCTTTTCACTCTGGAGAGGTTTCTTGCGTGAGGACTGATCTTCTAGAGTCTGCTGATCACCGCTGAAGGTAGTTTGATTTTTTTGAGATAGTCCTTTGGGAACCTCTCTTTTCAAAGACAGTCCTTTTTTGGACACACCGACATTCTCAGCCAGGCCATTTGGGGGGAGGTTGGCATGGCCCTTTTTTCTGGAATGATGGTCTTTGTCCCTTTTCTCTTTTCTCTGGGGATCTTTGGGCAATGGTTCAACAGGGGGGAGCTCAGGAGTTTCAGGCATCTGGACTTCTCCTCTCTGGTCACCCTCAGAGTTCAGAGGAGGGCTGAGGGTAGGATGCTGGGGCACCACTGCAGGAGTCAGGTGACTATGGGATTCTGGCCAAGAGGCTGGGGGGTGGCTTCCAGGTGGCGCCTTTCTCAGATGTGCTGGCCGCTTAGCTGTCTCTCTTTGGATAGGGAGTTTTTTTTTTCTAGCTCCCATCTGCTGCATTGGCTCTTGGGGTGAGGCCTGTATGCCTGGAATCTTCTTGCTGGAGGAGGCTGCTTTGGGAACCTTGCCTTCCTTTGCAGGCCTTGCATCCTGATGAGCAGAAGCCCGCGGAGGCAGCTGCGGCTCAGCAGGAGTAGGGATGCGGGGGAGCCGGATTTGCTGAGCCCCTTCCTCCTGGGACAGATGGGGGAGGGGCTGTGGCATCTGCTCCTGGGCAGGGGGACTGATAAGAGGGAGTTTCACCTCACTGACCTTCTCTTGCTGGACTTGCTGGGGGTTGGGGGCCACCTGGGGGCTCAGACTTTGTGGCGCTTTGGAATGGGGAGGGCTGATGAAAGGAAGTTTGCTGGTGTCACCTTCCTGCATTAGGGGGGCCCTGGGAGATGGTGTAATGGTCTGGTCTGAGGCCGCTGCTAAAGCCTCTTCCCTGCTGGGCGAGAGGAGCTTGGGGGTGGGCCTCCTGCTCTGGAGGGGAGCAAGCACCCGAGGCTGGGGCAGCCGCGTGGGAGCCAGCTGGCCTCTGGGAAGGAGAGCCACTGGGTCTTCTCTGCTCTGGGGCTGGTTTGCATTTGTTGGTAAGTCTTGGGGATGTGGCAGTTCAGGGTAAGGAGTGCTGACCCGGACAAATTCTGCTTTGGGGGTTTCCTCCTGAAGAGGTTGTTGAGAATCTCCAGCAAGTCTCTGCTCCAAGTCAGGGTGGGAAGGATCTTTAGGAGGATCATGGTGGGAACTGTCAGGCAGGAGTCCGGCTGACTCAGTTTCCTCCTCATGGGTTATCTGAGTGCTGAGGGAAGTTGGGTCAGGGCCCTGTGGAGGTTCAGGCAGGGGAGGGACAGTGGGGGTGGCCTTGGCCTCCCCTGATTCTTCATCCTGGTCTAGCTGAGGACTGTGGGGTGGAGGAGAGCCCAGGCGCACAGGAGTGGCAGGAGACGGCCCCCCTGCATCTGCTTCTGCAGCAGGGGCATCTGTCTCGGCAGCTATGACTTTTGGAGAAGGATGTGATTGTTCACCCCCTTCTTCCCTCGGGTTTGGGGACAAGTCTTGGGCTGGCTGAGCAAGATCAGGTGCTGATGAGCGGGGCAGTGGAGGTGGGTCAGCACGGAGATGGCTGTCGGGAGGAAGCTCTTTGGGCTGGCTTTCTCCATCCTGCATTGGCTCTTGGCTCTGGGGGAGATCTAGGTTCTGATTTTCAGGGGCCGTTGCATGAATCTGTATTCCAGAGAGATGCTCTGTTATCTGGCCAGCTGCTTGCAGCTTTGCCAAGCGCCTGGGAGATGGAAGCAGGTGTGCTGGGACCCCAGAGAAAGTCTTCTTGCTAGAGGGAGCTCCTGGTTTAATATAAAAAGAAGTTAGCTAAAAATAGCCTTAACCGTTTAGTAATTAATAACAAAAAGCATCTTTCCCCTTTTGATGCATAGAGACCCTTGGGGGGAAAAGTGAACTTAGAAAAATCTTACTTAGTCAACTGAAAACATGAACTTTAATAAATAAACATACAGAGGCTTATTCATAGAACCAAAATTTATATCCAGATCTGTGGGTGGTGAGAAAATATTCCAAGTCAATGAGATTTAAAATGTTTACCACCTTAGAGATCAATGCTGCTTCTGATTGTAGAAACTAAAGGATGAACATCAAACCAGATGAATTCTCATTTGTGTGTTTTCTTGTTTCATGGCAATCCCCTGCAATAAGCTGTGAGCTCTGTGAAGAGTCATGTCTGTTTACCAATACCTGGCAAGGGCAGGAAGCTCAGCAGGAATGCAGAAAGTGAGCATTGAATAGAAAAAGAAAGAAAAGAATGGGTCGGATGGACTCATAAGGAACCCTGGCCCAGAGAAGCTGCTCCCAAGGGCCCACCGTCCTAGCTGCTATCCTACCCTCACCCATCCCCAGAAGTCCCCTTTTCCTTCCAAGGCCATTCTGGGTTCAAAAACGGCTCTTGGAGGCCACTAGCAATGTTGATTTTGCAGGGAGGAGTTGCTTCCTCCAATCACCATGGGAGCGAGTTCTCAGATTGACTCTGGTCTCATGGGCAGTTTCATGGCACAATCATACCAGCAGGTACTTGTTTATGAGAGAAGCCCTGATAGAGTCTAGTGCCCCAAATGCCATCCTACCCAGTCCTATGGACATGCCTATGAAGTGTAGAGTGGCTAAAGGTGGCACACCAGTCTACAACAGCCTTGAAGAGACGAGTCTTGGCTCACTCAGGGGGAGATCTAATACAAACAGAGACACCGAACCAAATCAGGTCCTAAGGTGATCCCAGAGTGGTCCGGCCCCAGAGCAACCCAGGCTCCAGCCACCGTTCCCCCTGTGGAAGCAGGAGGAGCTTGCCCTACTCTGGGTTCTCAGCAAGCCTCCCAGGCTGGACACACACCCTTGGTGTCCAGTCAAACCAGGGGTCTCTAGGGAGGGGGACAGACCATGGCAGCTGGGAAAAGCTTCCCTCTCAGTCGGGTTTCTCAGGGCAGGGCCTGCTCCTCATGCTTATCTCCCTAATTTACAACAGCTATAAACTAAAACTCTAGTTTAGGCAAGAAACAAGGTTACGTTAAAACATAAAACGAAAACTATCTAGCAGAGGCAAATTTATAGAGAGCAGAAAGTAGAGTAGACATTAGCAGGGGTTGAGGGGAGTTATTATTTAAAGGCTATAGAGTTTCTATCTGGGCTTAATGAAAAATCTTGGAAATAGGTAGTGGTGGTGCTTATACAACATTGCAAAAATAATTAATGCCACTGAATTCTACACTTAAAATAGTAAAGATGGCAAATGTTATGTTTATGTGTGTGTGTGTGTGTGTGTGTGTGTACGTTTTATCACAATAAAAAGAAATTTCAAAAGATAAAAAAATACAAGAACAATAAAACCCAATAATGAAGGTTCTTTCCCTCTTTAATCGTTCCTGGTTTCCTATGATCAGACATACAAGAATTTTTCTCCCTACTTTCACAATTTAACACTTCACATAATTTGGCAAATGATACCAGGCCCTTTACAAAAGATAAAGGCACCACTTTATAGGCTAGTCAACTGCTCAGTTTTCCTCTCTTTGACTCATTGTAATAATCACCATTTCGATACTTAGGCAGAATTCTGAATAATTATTTGAAAATAGTATTTTATTTTACAATCTGTATGGCAAAAATTCAGGGTTCAACTTTCTAAACACTTTATTGCAAGCACTGACTATCCCAGAAAAAGGCTGCATGAAGGAAAAACATTCCTTACACTGAGTTGCCAATATAGAGAGTTTTTCCATATTTTATAGAAACTATATTGTTTACCCAGATTTTCTTTTGTATTCATGCTTTAGAAACAAATGTTGCCTATATTACTATAGGAAAAAATAAGAGAATTCTATATATAAACTGATACCCATTTTTAGATTAATGGTACATCTAGAGATTTCAAGGGTTTATAGTCACTCTGGACTGAAAGGTAGTATTTTATACACACATTAAATGAAACTCAATTAGTCCATCCACTGGGGAAGATTTCTGTTTCAGGATCCTGTCTGACAGATTCTGTACTCAGAACGGACAGACCTTGGGCTTTCTTTTATCACTTTGTTCCACTCACATTGTTAAGAGTAAAAGTTAATATTGCACTTTTTGCTTGGACTTTCATTTTAAGAAAAGCAATGCTGTTGGTCACAAGATTTGCTAGTTCTGACACCTAACACAGAGTCTAATCTAACTGGGAAAACAACCTAGTTCTGGAAGGCCAGATTCTAATAATGCCCCATGTTATATGTAGGTCTTATTGTACAAAATACGAGTTCAAAATCATTTTTTAATCAAATTAATGATTATTGTTTAGATTTAGAATAGGAAACTAAGGCTTCCAATTTCCAGTCCACATTTCTAATTGCTCCGACAAAGCTATCTTTCCCAGAATCAGAAATTATTTTTATTTCAATTTCTTCTCTTTGACAGGTTAATTATTTTTTTAAATTCTACTATACTAACATTTCTGAGTTTTATTTATTTATTTATTTATTTATTTATTTTGAGACAGAGCCTCAAGCTGTCACCCTGGATAGAGTGCTGTGGCATCACAGCTCACAGCAACCCCCAATTCCTGGGCTCAAGCGCGTCTCCTGCCTCCGCCTCCCAAGTAACTGGGACTACAGGCACCCGCCACAACGCCTGGCCATTTTTTGGTTGCAGCCGTCACTGTTGTTTGGCAGGCCTGGGCTGGATTCGAACCCGCCAGCTCAGGTGTACGTGGCTGGCGCCTTAGCCCATTGAGCCACAGACGCTGAGCCACATTTCTGGGTTTTTAAACATTTCTTGGGGTCCTATTTATGTAAGCAGTGTAAGAATTGATCTAAATATACGTAAACTATAGAAACATAAAATCAGTGGGATCCAGCTCACAGCAGGAGCAAAGAGATAAGGCATCAGCAAGCGCCCAGAGACTTTACTGGGGCTCAGGGCCCCTTATCAAGGAGTCTTGATATTTGTTTCAAGGTAATTATTGTTAGTCCCTCTTCTTCTGCATTATACCTGTAAACATCTGGCCCATGCTCTTTGGCCCATTCTTCAGAGCCCTGAAACCCACAGTGACTGATCACTGGCTCTGCTTCTTGGGTCACCAGAGAGACCGTAAAAGCTTATAATAAGGACCACAATCGTTAGAATATTTTAGATACTCACTTGAACAATATCTAGCCTCCACAATGCCACTTTATGTGCAGTCAGTTCTTAAACCATCAAATGAAAAAAGTAACTTCCTCCACAAATTAATTGTATAAATAAGACAAAGTGGTTGGCTTGAGAAAGCACACCATTTCCCCCAACACTAAACCTGCCAGAAAAACGAAGGTCTGCTGAGGCTACTGATGACAAATTCTCCAGTCCACTTTTTAAAGGTGGGATTCTATTAGTCAATAACTGGATGGCTCAGTTTCAATTATGAAATGTATCTGAGACTGAAAACTTTCACAAATTCTATAATTCACCCTTTCCATTAAATCAGAGAGGACTAACCCAATTAGTCCAAATAAATAAAGCTTTCTTACACTCTTTAAAATCTGGGTCAATTCTCCTACCCACACATTATCTGGTCTATTCATCTGCCAAACGGCAACTGCCCCCAGTAATCAGCATTACAGATGACTGTGTAATAGATTAAGATGCGGAAACGGCGCCCCCTGGCGGCAAAAGCAAAGTCCTGTTCAGGGGCCACGATTCAGAGGCACCTGCAGATTCAGAAATGGGCATTTCTCAGTTATTCAGAACTGATCAGGCCCAGGGGACTGACTCATGTTTGTCCAAACCCACAAGAGGCTGATTTAAAAACCAGGATACCAATTAATTAATTTACAATGGGAGATGGGCCTGGTTCAAGGATCAGGGCAGGGTGTTTTGACATAGGGTACAGCCCCACAGGGGCAGATCTGCCCGGGGAGACCAAATTAAAGATCAGAAGCTTGCATGGTTAGCAAAAAATTAAAGCAAAAGGAGCCAGATTTCCTCCAGAGAAGCTTCTGTTAAGCTGTGGAAGCCTTGTTAGGTTCACGGCACTAGTCTACTCTATAGTCGGGGCTCTCTGAAAGGCTGATGCTAGGAAGGGCTGGCTAAATATACTGACATGCTCCTTATTTAATGTACCCTCCCCCCTATCTGACTGAACACAATCCTCCAGTCCCACATTAATGCTTATTTTCATACCAGGCAGCAGGTCATACCCTGGTCATTTCTTCTCCTGTAAGATGGAGTAGAAGGAGATTCTCAGCCACCAATTGTTGATTTGCACCTGTTTCACACTCACCTCATTCAACAATACCAGGGGCACTTGACCTGGGAAATGCGAAAAATTGCAAAACAGCACAATCGGCTGGAACTCTGGCAAAATCATGACCTTGCCTGTCTCCGTCAGCCAGGGTGCAACCAGGCAAACACAACCATACTGGGAAAAGAGTCACAAAGATTAAAATGCAAAGCTGCATAGCATCTGCAAAGCAGTGGGAGTCTCGGGTTAACGTGTGATGTGTGAATGCAGTTCCATCGACTGAGGGAACCTTTAAAAATTACTATTGTGGTAAAAGTACATGTAATATGAAATAGACTATTGTAACCATTTTTAAGTGTATAGTTCAGTGGCATTAAGTATATTCACATTGTCGTACTGCCATCACCACCATCCATCCATCTCCAGAACGCTTTTCATCCTCTAAAACTGAAGCTCTGCGCTCACTAAACAACTTCTGTCTCCCAGCCTGGCAGCTGCCATTCTGCTGCCTGTTGTATGAATCTGGCTACTCTAGGAACCTCACCTAAGTATACACTGTGACACTGTGACTGGCTCATTTCATGCCCTAATGTCTTCAAGGTTCATTCATGTTGTAGCATGTGCCAGAACGCCCTTCCTTTTTTAAGGTTGAACAATACTCTATTTTTTGTGTATCTACTTTTTGTTTCTCCATTCATCCACTGGTAAGCACCTGGGTTGTGAATGGCTATTGTGAATGATGCTACTATGAACATGGGTGTGCAACTATGTGTTATGGGTGCTGCTTTCAATTCTTCTCAGCATATATTCATAAGTAGACTTGTGGGATCATATAGAAACTCTGTTTTTAATTTTTTGAGGAACCACCATATCGTTTCCCATACAGTATGGGAGCAGTCTACATACCCGCCGACGGCATACAAGGGTTCCAATTTCTCCACATCCTTGCCAAAAAGTTTTTATTTTCTGTTTTTTGTTTTGTTTTTACAGTAACCATCTTAATGATTATGAGGTGGATTTGGAAGAAGCTTTTAAATACATCTTGAAATACTCATATACCAAAATTTTAAGTTAGGGCTTTAGAATTCCTAAATTCTAAGGAGATTCACTCATATGTCCTACATCATGTGCTGCTCATGAACCCCAAGGCAGGCAGAGAGCAGCAGGTCTGTTCAGCAGAAAAGTGAACTGAAGCTGAGAACAGCTAGGGTGCTGTCCAAGAGAGCAGCAGAGCCGGGGCTGGGGTCATATTCTCTGACCAGTGCTCCTTCCACTACATTCCACAGCATAACATTTTGAGGACAAGGGTGATGCACAGAAAAGGGAAAAGAAAACTCTTGCATTGAAACTCTTGAACTAAGTACAAATCTGACAGGTAGAACGACACCTCAGCCCCCTAAGGGAGCTAACCTTCTGGAAGACTGAGTTCTGAAACATGAGGCTCATCTATTACCTACCCCAAGGCACTGCCCAGGATGTCCCTGAAGGGCAGTCCCCTGAGTTCCATCATGGTCATGGACATGAGCTGAACCATAGGCCAGAAGGCTGACGCATGCAGCTTGTTTGTGGAGACAATCACCCCCAAAGAAGTACAAGAATTAAAGAGAACCCACTTTAGGCTACCAGATGAGCACCCAAATCATCTCAGGTTATGTTTCCTTTCCGTGAATAAAACTACTCTGTCATAAAGGGCATAGTAGAGGTACCTGCAGCAGGAGCCAAAGTCTTGGCAGTCTCCTCAGTCAAGCCAAGGTATTCTCTAATGAGCTGACTCAGCTTTTGGTAGGCAACTTCCATATCATCTGCAGTAAATGGGAGAGGATACTTTAAAAGTAACAGGACCATAGCAAAATATAGTTAATGTTTGACTGTTGGTGGTCATGGTTTATTCACTACATTTCATTTTATAAATATTGTGGTCGACAAAATTCTAAGATGACCCTAATGACACATCCCTTGTATAATCTCCCCCTTGAGTATGGGCAGAACCTGTGGAAGCAATGAAGTATCTATCACCCCTGTGATTATTTATATTATATGGCAAAAGGGATTTCTGCAGATATAATGAAAGTTGCTACCAGTTGACTTTGGGTTAATCAAAAGGGAGACTGTTCAGGTAGGCCTACCCTAGTGACATGAGCCTATAAATGAGTTTTCTCTGGCTGTTGGAAGAGGAAGTTAGACTCCAAGCACAAGGAGGGACCAATGTCCTGTTGCTGGTGTGAACATGGCAAGGGCCACACAAGCGTGAGAAACCTACAGCCTTATGGTGAAATGTGGCCTTCTAGGTCCTTAAGTGTGGCCTTTTGAATGAATCCAAACTTTTCTGAACAAATTATTTTACTAAAAGGGGTTTAGCAGAGAAAGATAAAGCTTTTCTTGCCTCCTTTGGTGCTTACCAAAGAATCTTGACATTATAAGGTCACAGGTTCTCCGCTGACAATCCTTGGCAGACATTCCATAAGAAAACTGGGCCCTCAATTCTACAATCACAAGAAACTGCATTCTGCTAAAAAGAATGAACTTTGGAGTAGATTTTTCCCCCAGAGTCTTCAGATGAGACTGCAACCAGGCTGACACCTTAATTTCAGCCTCCTGAGAGCCTGAGCAGAGGATCTAATTATTCTGTACCAGACTTCTAATCTACAAAACTGTGAGCTAATAAATGTGTGTTATTTTAAATTGCTAAATGTGATAATTTCTGTGCAGGAATAGAAAACAAATATACCTATGTAATACATTAGCTCATGTTTCAGAGATTTAAAAAACTACTAAATTTCTGTTTTCATAGGGCAAAATAGTTGATTCAGCAATCTCATATGGTTCAACCTCATGTAATGTAATCAATGTTATTAGTTTTTTGAAGGTTCTTCTAGAGATTTATGTAGTACACGAAAATATTATTATGTATACCGATGGGTGTGAACCTGTGCTTTTTAGTAACTGCATGGCTTGAAGTTATTTGCTTATCTGTATACAGAGTATTTTCTAATTTCTTTTTATGGCTGTATGATAGAGTGTAATTTTAAAATAGATGGAAATTTTCACACTTCAATAAATTCTCTCACTGCCTATTGCTTCAAATAAGTGGTCATTTCTAAGATAGTTCTTGTTTTTTTTGGTTTGTTTTATTTTTTATTGAGACAGAGCCTCAAGCTGTCACCCTGGATAGAGTGCAGTGGCATCCCAGCTCACAGCAACCTCCAATTCCTGGGCTTAAGCGAGTCTCCTGCCTCTGCCTCCCAAGTAACTGGGACTACAGGCACCGGCCACAATGCCCAGCCATTTTTTGGTTGAAGCCGTCATTGTTGTTTGGCGGGCCCGGGCTGGATTCGAACCCGCCAGCTCAGGTGTACGTGGCTGGCGCCTTAGCCCGTTGAGCCACAGGCGCTGAGCCATCTAAGATAGTTCTTGAAAATGCTTGTTTTCCATAGACATTTCTAGGTCTACGATATGTGTATATTCTGGGGTTTTTACCTATGTATAGATTCTGACAAAATTTCCTGAGTTTCATATACCTTTCAGGAAATTCAAATATGTATTCCAAATTATATATTATCTGACTTTGTTCTCACAGTGGCCTCTAAAAAGGAATCTAATCAAGGCTCACGTTACACCAAATGTTATTAGTTAAGATCTTCAGAAATAAGGGAAGTAATGATCTCATTAAAATAGTGAAAAGATGGGCCTTTTGGCTTGTTACCTCTTTTTAAAGTTCTTTGTGAATCACTTTTACATGGACAATCTCTCTTACCCAAGAATTCTCATTCCATGGAAAAAACTTTTAAGCTTTTGACCTTACACTTCAAAAATAAAACTTTACTGAAAGTTACTGACCTGCATTGATAACTGCATCAAAATATCCTGGAAGTTTCTGATTAATGTTAATATAGAGGTCCACTCTGGAGACAGCAAATTCGATTTCTGCACGACTGAACAATCCTTTTCTCCGCAAGTATCCCTCATATTTTTTCTTGTTCATGGGCACCACCAGGATATATCGAGGCTCAAAATAGGAATATTTCAAACTTCTTACACCCTATGCATTTAAAGAAAGATAATAAATTGGAAACAGATGCATGACTTGGAAATCATTTTGGTGATATCAGACAACATGGGTATAAGAAGTAGTATCATTCATACTGAAGAATTTATTTTATCTGTATATTAGCTACTGTTTATCCATAAATATCTCCAGGTTGACTTACTTACTCTTCTCTCTTCATTAAATGTTAGTTTGTCATTGGAAATATTAGAATTCATTCCACCTGGTTTTCCTCTAATTAATCATGCTAATGAATATGACTATTGAAAAAGAAAATTGCTGGATATAAAATAGGCACATCACAGCAGTGAAGCAATTTTATCACTAAAAAGTATTTTCAATTCTATATTTCATAAGGCTTCTTTGGAACACCAGGAGATAAAATTCTCCTCAGGGAGAAGGTTCTTTGGTTTGCCCTTGTCACTACCTTGGGCTCCTGTTCCTAAACCAGCAACCTGATTTGAGCTGGTTCCAACTACATCTCATAATCTTTATCCAGGGCTGGGAAGGCCAAGTTCCAGGTAGTCTGGCAACCTGGAGATAACAGCATGAAGCTGGGAAGGGGCTGGTCTGCAAATCTGGAGAGAGCTTGGTAGGTGATCACAGCTCTCCAGCTCCCGTAGACTCTGCACACACCAAGCTCTCTGAGTATCAGTTTCCTCACGGGTGAAATGGATTATTCCAAATGGACTCTGAAAATCACTTCTATCTCAATTCCATCATCATCAGTTTAACTGAATGTTCAAAACCCTTGTTTTAAAAAATTCAGTGGAAAGAAATACAGGCTCTTCTAAAAACAATTTCCTAAAGAGTGAATTGCAAGGGCAGTTTGGAACAATACTTCAGCTGGGGAGAATCAGGGGAATGAAGCATGGATTATAGACTCAACCTCCTGGAAATGAGTAGGAGTAAGGTCTCAAGGAGAAAAAAAGTAAACAGGAGCCATCACTCAGATGAGTGTTGAAGTGGAAAAAGGTAGACGCAAAAGATGGAGAGTTTCTGCACTCCAACTGCCTTAATTTTTGTTTCTGCCTTGTCCTAGGAAATTTTTTAGAAAAAGGCTTTGGGGGGGGGCGCTAGGTAGCACAGAAATAAAGGAAACCCATCTTAAAGATACAAATCAATTAATTACAGAGAGATAAGGATGGAAATATTTTACAGTCAGAAAAGTTAAAGAGCTGGGAAATATGTGACCAGTTCCACTGAACCTAGAGACACGGACACCAACACAAGGAGCCACAGGGCGTCACAGTCTCCTGCTCTGGGAGGTCACAGAGGAATAGAGCAAAAGGATTCAGAGTCCACAGGGAAGGACTACATACCCAATTTGCCCAGGTTTTATTCTCTGTGAGTTCAGGGGAATTGAATCTTTTCTGATTGCAAAAGTGTTATGCTATTCAGTGAAAGCAACTTGAAAAAAACAATCAACTCTCCTTGAAGATTTCAAGTATGCCATAAAGCTACGTATTTTAAAGTAGGACATTCATGGTTTTACTCTGGATCTTCATTGTGGAGAAGCTTCTGTATACTCTATTTACAGAAGATTGTTGGGAGAGGACTGGATATTGGGGCAGAGAGAAAAATCGGAAATCTGCCAGGAGTATGAAAACAGGACACCCAGAGAGTGGCTGGGGTCAGACAGCAGCACAGCCCACACATCTCCTGCAAAGAGGGAAGAAGGTCATCTCCTGCAGGGATAGGGAGCCAGTTCCAAACCTCATAAGGATCAGGCTTTATCTAACACCACATTATAAAAAAAGAAACCATATTCTAAAAGAAAAAGTAGAATGCAGGGAGGAAATAACTTAGAAAATAAACCTCGAGTGGCAGTTTTACTCATAGTGTAAATGCATTTTCTTATACTGTAATCTAACTCCTGTCGCTGAAATCTTTGTGGGTCTCCCTGCCTCATGATAATTATAAATGAAAGCCTCCCATTTCACTTGTGCCCAGCACATCAAAGCCCCACTCCCCGGCCTCAAGTATATATTATTTTGTGTATCATACAGATAGGTGATAACATGTACCCCATTGTGTATCAATAAAAAGATGAACAAACATTTTAAATGTATATTATACACACACACACACACACACACATACACACGAGGTCTGACAATTAACTTGGCAAACTTGCCACCCTCCACTTACGTTGGCAGCACTGCACACACAACGAAGTTTCACAACCTTGGTATATCAGTGTCTTGTTATTATTGTGGTTGCGTGCTTTTGTATGCTATGTCAAGACAGTGACGGAGCTTTAATTGGAGCAATGAACAAACATTCATACATTTCCTGTTAAAGTTGGCGAGAGTGGAAGAAAAGTCATGGGTATGTTAGTCAAGCATTAAGCCATGAAGAAAACAGTGGTGTACAAATGGAGGCAACGTCTTTCTGAAGGAAAAGAAAGCATCACTGATGAAGAGAGGTCTGGGCAGCCAGTAATGAGCAGGACTGACAAAAACATTGCAAAAATTCGCCACACCATGCATCAAAATTGTCGGCTGACTATGAGAAGCTTTGCAGGCCAACTAAACATTGATAGAGAAAGAGAAAAATCTGAACTGGAATCTTGGCCAATCTTACATCATGACAATGTACCAGATCACACAGCACTGTCTGTGAGGCAGTTTTTAGCCTGTAAATAAACAACTATACTGGAACACCTTCCCTACTCCCCACTCTCCTGATCTTGCCCCCATGGACTTTCCTCTTTACCCAAAGATAAAGGAAATATTGCAAGGAAGACATTTAGTGACATTCAGCATACCGAGGGTAATATGACAACAGTTCTGATGGCCATTCCAGAAAAAGAGTTCCAAAATTGCTTTGAAGCACGGGCATTGGTGCACAGCTTCCCAAGAGGAGGACTTTGAAGATGCTATGGTGATATTCAGCAATGACGTCCATAGCACTTTGTCTAGGATAGGTTCACGAACTTAATTGTCAGACCACGTGTATACACACACAAGCTCCAATACACAGTAGCTGACTGAGTGAGAAACACTTACTTCTATTTCCATGTGAATACAGCTTGCTAAGCCATCTCTCGCGATCCCTTCTATGGTGTCCCTACTTAATCCATAATTGTGATTACCATAACTAAATGTTAGAATGAATTTCCCCTGGAAATGGAGAAGAGCAAAGATTTTCATGTAACAGTGGCCATAGTGGAATTTAATATAAGTAAACCATTTCGTGTTTTATTTTTATATAATTTCATAAAGCTTAAAAATATTAGCAATTACCTAAGAATGACAAGGGAGTTAGGAAACAATATCGGACTGTGACAGAGAAATCTATTGCAAATTCTCAGCTGACAAAAAAAAATTAGATTTTTGGGAAACAATCTGACAGAGCGTTGGGAGTAGGGGGATAAAGCTTGGAAGCTCATGGTAGAACAGAGTATTTTGCTTACTTACCCACTTCCTGCCAAACCTGCAGCATGAGCCTTCAATGCTGAGAGAGCAAAACTAATACTGCACCTCGACCAGGTGAGCTTTGCCAACACACCAGGTAGCCCACAAAAAGGCCTCCATTTCCAAAAGCCTGGCATTCCATGATAAGCCACAAATCACAGAGAATTCCTGAAGGTCATGAGTTAAGGGAGCTCCTAAAAGCTTTGAAAAGCAGACCTATCCTGTTTTTCCTCCTAGAGACAGCTTTTTATTGCACTTGCCCCAAATGTTATTCAAGAGAATTGGTGTGTGTCCTTTAGTCATTTGAACTGTAAATACCACCTTCTCTTTGTATGCTGGAAGCTCATTCTTCTGAAAACTGTAATTCCTTGCAAAGAAAAAAAAAATGCAAGTAAAAAATGTGTCTATGACTTTCTTTTTATCAATATTGTATTTACTAAACCATTAGGTCGAATCTAAACTGGGAGGCTTATGACAATAGAAGGAATGGAAACGCGGATGACCTTCACCCATCTGACTCCTCATCTACAGGATTTTGCAAGAAACAGTGAAGGGTAAATCCCACCAAATAGCAGCAGCTGCGTTCAAGAGTCCATAGCTGCTCTGTGCTCCCTGCCCCCAGATGTTCTACAGATGTGTGGGGTAGGGGATGGACCATTTGTCCAGGGAGGCGTTGGAAGGCCAGAAGACACAGCATGTCTCTCAGGGGTGGGGTGGGTCTCTGGAGAACGTGTCTGCTGCAGGTGATGAGGAACATTAACATCTCCCATCATCAAAGGGAGTTTATGATACGGGTTCTAACGTGAAAAACTCAACAATAAACACCTTCGATAGTTACTCCTTCAAGGTCACACTCTCTTTGTTCTTTGGAACAAATACTGTAACTCCCTTTCTTGTAATATACATTTTTAGATAGATGATGGATAGATAGATAGATAGATAGATAGATAGACAGACAGACAGACAGACAAAAAGAAAGATAGTGGCTCTCTGTTCAGGGGTATGTTTTATCTTGTTTACTGTGTAAGGTGGTTAATTGGGCTTCATCCAAAGAGTTGAATAGGACAAAACCGCCTTTGGACTGCACCTGCACCATCCGCTGTCCTGGCTGTCCAGACTGCCTGGCACACACTACCCATTTGGACTTGCCAATCTCCATAACTACGTGAGCCATTTCCTTATGCTAAATCTCTGTTTCTCTGAAGAATGCTGACTAACACTCTTTGACTTGTCCTATTTTCAAATGTATACTTGAATCACTTCTCAGATATATGCTGTAAGTTTATTTGCTTATGTATACAAGGACTTTCCTTTGGGAGGCTGCACGGTTGGCAGGCAGGTACATTTAAAAGAGACCCCACTACACTGAGGCATTAAGGCCTGAGATGAAGGGCCCGCCCTTGGCTCCGGCTGAATGTGGATTCCCTAACAAACAACACGGTTGTTTCACTTCCTGCTGTATGTGGATTCCCTAATAAACAACACGAGTCATACGTTAAAAACCCCCAGGTCTGCAATTGTGCCTGCATAAGAGAAGGAGCATTTCTGGGGGTACCTGACTGTGTCCATGTCCATACAAAGGGCTTGTGTGTCTGTGGGCCTGGGGTAGGGAGGATCTTATCTTGGGGAGGGAGGGTCTGATGGAGGAGGCACACATCCGTTCGAGGCTGTGCAGGGCTCGGCCTGTCTGAGCAGGTGTGGCCGCCATCCACAGTAAGTGTGCCAGGGTGGGGGGGACCAGCTGTCAGGTGTGTGGTGTGTGGGGGGCGTGGTCTCTTCCTTTACAGAAGGCTGAGGGTGAGGTTGTGACTGTCAAAGCTGACAACGTGTCAAGGGATTTACGCTTTCTAGGTTTGTCACTACTCATGAAACAATTTCAAATTCACATTAAAGAAAAGGAGATTAGAGCCAGAACTCTGGTTGAAGAAAATTACCTTATACCGAGGTAATATATGTGAGCAGAGGCTGTAAAACTGAATACTCCTCAAACACACGAGGCCTTTTGTAGAGGGAGTACAACTCTAAATATAGCATAGAAGGATAGGGACGTCTTAGATAGGGATTGAACCAGACTAACTTGATTACAGATCAGATAAGGTGTGGAGCATCAGGGGAGCATACGGGCACTGAGAACAGATGAACTGCACAGAGAGAAAAGGGCCGCATGTTCCAACGAGAGACATTAATGTTAATTTGGGGAACTAGTTGTCTTTCAACCTAGAATCCTAAGGGAACGCCTCCTACTAATATCAAGATAGCTCCTCAAATCTCTATTAAGACTTTTAGAAATAGGAAGTCCCAGAGTACTTTCAATAAATTAAATGGAACTGCCAAAATATAGCCTTAGGGGAGAAAATTATAAGAATTTCCAAGATGATCTTTTGACAAGGTTAGAGGAAAAGTTGCTGAGGGATTGTAGAACTTGTGTTTCTCTGTGAACACGAGAAGTCCTGGAACTAAACTCACAGCAACTGCAGAGCCCAGGCTGAAATGTTCCATAATCATGTACATGGAGGTACAAGCCGTGTCCATTATTTGGGGTGGGAGCAGAGAAAGGAGGAAAGGAAGGGAAGGGACAAGGGGGGAGGGGGAAGTGGCCCTACCAGCATTGCATGTTGGATGCTATCTTTTCAGAGGCCCCTCAGCTGGTCCTTCTACGCTTCAGGCGGGAAAAAAAGTGATGCAGCATTCATTTCGTGATAGAAGAAAGTACTGATATAAGCAAAAATAAGTCCCACGGTAAAGAAAAAAAATAAAAGCTTTACAGATTCATCGGTAGTGATAAAAGGCATGAGATACTCTCTAAGCTGAACGGGAGTCATGGCGGTTATGTATTATTAACATATACTTTCAACAGTAGAACACCCTAGGGGTGGGAGGATTCCCTTTGCGTGTAAAGGCCAAGAAGGAACAAATAAATTGTTTTGAAGAAAATGAATTTGAAGACAAAGGTGTGGAGAACTAGTCACCCAATGACTAGTTTATCAGAGTTTTAAAATGCAAAAAAACAAAAGCACAAAATTTAAATTGAACAAGACTACCCTGAGCTCCTAGGATATGGACTAACGCAGGGCACTTATCCTAGCCTAGTAAAGTGCCATCCTCAAAGAAATTAGGAATCTTCTCCTGTCTCCTCGCAAGGGCTTTCATTGGCATTAGCCAACTGCGTGGCTTTCAAGACTCAAGAGTTCTCAAATGGGAATATTACTGTGGAAAGTAACATGTCCATGACAAGCCGGCTAAGTGGCTCAGGGTTACAACAATTAGAAAGTACCACTGATAATCCACAGGAGTAACCCCTGGACAGAACCCCAACCCCCAGAACACTCAATTCGCAGGCTTTGTGAATCAAGTCAGAGCTGTCCATCTTTAGTGAAATCGGATTAATAGCAGCAGCACCTATAGCATAGATCTCAAGAATTTTTTGTAATGCTTTTAGTTCTTTTTCCTTAAAATGTCTACTCCTTCATTTTTATTAGAAATTTACAGTATTTTCTCTAAGATCATAAAATTAAAAAGCCAAGTGAAGAATGCTATATTAAGTAGTATAAGGGGAATAAAAAGTCCAATAAGAACTTATTTCTCATAACAAGAACAAAACTTAATTTTTCCCTTTTTAATTTATCATTATTTCCTTATATTCCTGCTAGACAATATGTATTTCTTATGCAATAAAAATAAAGGAAAACCTTCTTACCATGTTTAGCATTTCATCAAAAACTTCTTGAGAGATGAAATGATAATCAACTCGATCCCCTTCTCCAAAATAAGGCTGTCTTGTGGTGTGACAGGCACTGGAGTGACAAAATAGATCACATAGTCTATTTCTATTAACTTGAAATTCAAAATGGACAAGGTTTCACATAAAGTACATTTTTAGAAAAACAGAATTGATTCACAAATCATAAAGTAGTATAATTGTGGAAACACGGCGGGTTTGAAGTGCTTGATGACATCCAGTTGCTATAGTCTATATAACCTTACACAAATTGCAGATTCTTGGCAACAAATCTGTATTCATTGTTATTTATCACCTTCTGGACCACCTCCTCCACCATCGTGTAATAATACTTACAGAAGTATCACAATATTCTCTATTCATACATTTTGCACCCAACGGCTTCCACAGTCTCTCTGATCTATTAGCATTTTCTACAGGTTCCCCTCCTCTCCCTCTGCCCAGCTAGCCTGGTTGTTTTTCAGGACTCAGTTTAAGTGTCAACTCTCCAGAAAGCTTTTCCTGACTTTGTGTGGCTGGATAATTCACATTTTTATATTCCCAGAGCCTCAACATCTGTGCCAACTGCACCCAATTACTTGTGCAGGGCCCCACCTCTTCCATCTTTTGAGGGCAGAGGCCTCTCAGCACCTTGCACCGCTGGTCCAACTGACATGGTGGATGGACACCTCGTGGGTGTCTGTGGTTCCAATGCTGAACAGCATTCTCAACTCAACCAAATAGGCCTTTTCCAACTGTCTGAGAGAGAACCTCCACCCCACTGCACCTCCCACTTGCTCTCTACCACCACAACTGCCTTCTTTCATATATCTACAAAGGGTGCCAAAATAATGTATGCACATTTTAAAGAAAGGAAAAAACCAACTGTATTAAAATTGTGATACTCAATATATGCTGATAACCTTTGTTATCTTGTATATTGTATCTTGTATCTCTTGCAATTGCAGAAGTCAAACATGATTGAATATTATAACATATGACATGCATCTGTTTTCCTATCATCCCCAGCAGACCATACGAATCATGAGGACTCTGTCTTATTTACCTTACTTACCAGATGCCTGGCACCAGTAGGCATTCACTAAATACTATTTGTGAAAGGAATAAAAAAATGAAAACATACAAAGTGGAAAACAGCTGCTAACAGCTCCTAAAAGTGATTCGTCCAAGGTCACGGAGTAGGCCAGTGTTGGGCCCAGAACTAGAATCCAGGAGTCCCAGCCACCAGCACTACTAGCTTTATATGAATCTGCCTTCCTTATGTGAAGTTTGGGGAATGCAAAGAGATTTTGACATTCTCCTGTCATTTAAAAGAGGAGATGAAAATAGCTAGACACTTGACACGTGATTTCATTTATTTTTCACTAAAACCATCAGGTAGGTAATGTTTCTTCCTTTGATTTATCTAATTAACTAATGAAACTGAGGCACGGAGATTAAGTAACATCACTAAGCAACAACACCAAGATGACTCCAAAGTTGATTCTTTGTGACATCATAATAATTAAGAGAATAAAATTGCAGACTCGAAAGGCTCTTCATTACAGGATCAAAGAAAAATAAATTTTTATAATTCATACCACTATTCCCTTCCATCATAATGAAGAATTAACTATACTACTAAATCTTGAAGCCTTAACATTATGTTTAAATGTTATACACAGGGGAGAGAGAGTACATTCTAAGAGAAGACTGTCAAAACACAGTGACTTTTGTTTTCTTTAGTACACTGGCATTTCTTCACGTGCATTGGCAGAGACTTGAGACCCTCTGACTATTGGTGTCCTTGACAGTGAGGGAAGGTAAATCAGTAGTTTGGCTCCCTATGCTGCAGAGCCCTTGCACACTACACTGAATTTACATTTCCCAGCAAAGGAACTGAGCAGACAGGATTTTTTTTCAGAATTTCTAAAAGGAAGACAAAACAAAGAAGCAATTTGAGCTTCTAGACATGTAAAAGAGGGGTGGCTCCACTGAGGTGGAGAGCGCTGATGACAGAAGCTGCAGCCACTATGGAACTTTCTATAAGGAAGGACCGGAGATGACGGGTGGTTTCTTGAATGTGTCATCCAATTTCATACATACAAACATTCACTGTGTAGTATGCCACCCAAATATGAATATCTTAAAAAGGAAAACATAGTGAAAGCAACAATTCGCTAAGAAAAAATGGTGCAAAATTTTAGACAAAGAAATTTGCTTGAGTTATCACTTTCAATATTCTTCCTCATCCGTATCTAAATATTTCCACAAGTTTATTATTTACTAATTTATTTACTAGTACAATCAAACCATAATTTAATTAAACTATGGTTCATAATTGGGGCCATACTCCTTGTTAGTTTCACTAAACAGACAAAAGGACTGAGTTGAAGATTGACCCCAATGGCAACACTGGTCCTAAAAGCCTAGGGTGAATGTGGACATTCTGAAGGCCAGTTCATGGCCACATGTCACTGAGGCTATGACCAAACAAAGTCCATGGAAAGGAGATGATCAGGAAAGAAAGCAATCTGGAAGATGAGGCCAAATAATGGAATACTGAAACATTCCAGGGAAATTTAACAGGAAGAAAAGATGTCTAAGAACAGCTAGCAGGTGGATGAGGAAATGGAATTTTTTCAGTGTGATTCTGAAGCATGTAGATTTAGAATCTTAATTTTGAACCATATTGCCTCAGGAAATAATGAACTTCTTGCTACTGCAAATATTTAGGCATTGGCTTGGCTTAAATTCAGAGCATGTCTGAATTCAAGCATATTATAGCATGCCATCGTGTTAGTAAGTGGGATCTTCCAACAGACATGGACGAGAACTCAGGTATTCCTAGACAAATTTGGTAGGTAAATCAAATTGGTCTGAACACTCAATGCAAATATATGTCCACAAATTGCTGGGCATAATTTAAGTAACATGAACACAAAAGACTCCAACACATACTGTGTCTGAGTATCACACTCCATGCAGCCACTACTCTGCCCAATTTCCAGTAACTGGAACTGGAACCACTTTCTAACTCATGCTATTATTACCAGCACTGTAGTCTAACTGGTTTCCTTGTCTCTAGCCTTCTTTTCCTAAGCCTTTCCCCAAACTGCTGGCAATCCTTTCTAAAATGCACCTGGCATGAGCCATTCCCCTGTGTAGAAACCCTCTATGGTCAGACCCCTGTCTACATTTCTAGCCCCATCATCTTGACACTGTAGGCTTATAATATAATGTCCACTTTCAATTAAGGAAATGTGCCTGTTGTCCTCTCTGCCTGGAATACACCCCCCCTACTCCAGCCCCATACCCCTTTTCCCTTTTACTTTTATCTCAGAGGCTCTTTACATCCCTTATAATAGCACTATTCAAACTACGTTATTAGACAACATCTATCTGTTTGAATCCTATACTAGATCATAAACTGCCAGGAGGAAAAGACCGTGTTAATTTCACAGTTTCATCACCAGCAAATGGCCTGTGGACAACACTCAACAAATATTAATTGAATGAATAACTGAGCCATTCTACAAATCTGTCGTACGTGTATAAACTGACACATTGGATCAGACTGCATTTAGATTGCTGTAGCTCATACCATCTCATGCAGATAAAAAGCTATGGTCTTTCAGTAATATTTAAATAAAATATATTTAGTAGAAAACATCATGAGAATGATATGAAAATAAACATTGCCATCAAATAGAGATCTAAGGAAGAATAAGATTTTTCTTTTAGGATCATCGAGATCACTTTCATAGCATTGAACCTGGAAGATTAATAATTATACTGGTATTATTTTGTGTTAACTTCATTATCTAGCACTTTTCTAGAGAGTCACTGATTTAGGTGGTACTATAAAGTTGGAAATTAATACAGAAACTTTGAAGACAGTACATGCCTATCACCAAGTCACCCACAACTAATACAGGTAAAGAAAGAAAACCCAATCTATTTCTAAAACCAAAAACAAATAGTAAAATGAAAACCTAAGACTGGAGCAAAATCTCTCAGCCACACCCAATATTTGCGAAACACCTGAGTTATGTTTTCATTATTTACATATTTGATATGCAACTTGGCACATAAAATTTTCATGAAATGTCTTGATCTTGGGTCAATGCAATTTGAAAAGGAAATAAAATACTGCAAGAAAATTAAATGAATAGGCGGGGAAGAAAAATTCAGGCAAATGACAGTGAAAATCCCTCTTTAAATGTTTTTATATTTTATGAAGAGACTATAGTTATGCTTTGGTCTTTTCATTTAATTAAAAATCAATGAAACTTAGGCTGGATAAAGAATAAAAGAAAAGAAAATCCAAACAACAGCAATGACTTGCCCCTTAGGATATTCTTTGGTTTTATCTTTAGTTTTAATTATAAAATTGCTGCATGTCAGGCTAGTACTATATTACTTTCTCACTGGATGACATTACTATCTAATACCCTTTCTTATCCAGTGACAGGGTCTTCAATCCATGCCTTTATGGAATTCTCTTTAGCACAGATCCCTACGTGGTGGGCTAAGGCAGCCCTGGAGTTTATTTTTTGTTGTTGTTTTTTTTGTTTGTTTGTTTGTTTTTGAGACGGAGCCTCAAGCCTTTGCTCTAGGTAGAGTGCTGTGGCATCACAGCTCACAGCAATCTCCAACTCCTGGGCTCAAGTGAGTCTCCTGCTTCCACCTCCCAAGTAGCTGGGACTACAGGCGCCCGCCACAACATCCAGCAATTTTTTGGTTGCAGCCGTCTTTGTTGTTTGGCGGGCCCTGGGCTGGATTTGAACCCACCAGCTCAGGTGTATGTGACTGGCGCCTTAGCCGCTTGAGCCACAGGCACCGAGCCAGCCCTGGAGATCTTGATGGAACAAACCCTGACCTCTGACTCCAGGAGAGTATTGGTGAAGGGTTGGACAGTGCTTCTGAGCCTGTAAGGGAGACGGAGTGTGAGTATGTAGTTGGTGGAGGTAGTTAGGAGTGTCTTTCCACTCACCACCAATTCCAACCAGAGCGGACAAACACCAGCGGCAGCACTAATGGTACAGGAGAATGAAGCTAATTTTAGGACTTTTGTTTTGCCATCTTGTGTCTCCACTCAAATTTCATATGGCCCTAATTATCTAAGGTCTGAGTTCCCCACTAGATTACAAATTTCATCAAGGCAAGGACCTCACAGTCTTATTCCTACTGTATCCTCAGGAATTAGCACATGGAAGAAACTCAATAAATATTTATTGAAGGAATGAACAAATGAATGAGTCCATCTAACTCTCTGTATCTCCCTTAGTGGAAGTTGAGGAAAATCACCTATGCTTCTTGTTATAGTCATTTTTATTAAGTGTTGCATGTAATGCCATTAAGTCAGCCATCATTCACTCATTCAATCAGTTAGTCATTTAACAAGTATTTATGTCACATGTATCAAGTGCCTGGTCACATGCTGGGCACTGTAAACTCAATGGTGAACAAGGCTGACATGCCCCAACCCTCACTGGGCTTACAGACAAATAGGGAAAACAGACCCTAAATAATTCAATCACAAGCATTCTAATAAGTGAAATACAGGACTTAATGAAAATGGGTAATCGGGGGGTGGGGGGTCCCGGCCAGTAAGAATGGAAGGGAAGACTGGAATCTTGATGATGAACCAATAAACACCTCCAAGAACAGGAAGCCAAGTGTGTCTTGGCAGTAGCATATCACAAAGAAACAGGACTGGGCTACCAACATTTGCAACACAATAGATATCAGAGATGTGAACGAAAGCGGAGAAAGCCTTGGTTCCCACAGGTCACAGTTGGTTTGTTGAAACCAACTGTTTGTAAATTTGTTCCAAATTTACACATAAGCACAACAGTCAGCATATACCCTCCTACCCTAGTTTGACCTTCCAATCGTTGTGTTCAGCTTATCTTTTAAAACAGATTCAGGATCAGGTTCTTCTTAGCAAAGTGTCTCTAGAGTGGAAGAAAAAGTATCCAATGTATACATCCCTAATATGAGGCAAATCTATATCTTTCAAGTGTAGGCTACAGCCCACTTGTTGCACAATCATATCTTACTTTGAGAGAATGAGGCGGCTTCTGGAGAATGAGACATTTGAGTTCAACCTTGAACAACTGGAAGTATCGGAATGTGAGCTAATGAGAAAACATAATTCTAGTGTAAGGAACAACCTAAAAGGAGACATGGAAATAGAAAATTAACAAAGCACCCAAGACTTTGGGGAGAGCAACAATCTCACATGAAACTCTGAAATTTCTTTGTAAGATAAACTGCAAAACAAAAACTTGATCAAACCTATTCTTCTGGGTTTGTACTCATTTCTTTACAGCTTGAGGTATAAGCTCCATGGAGGAATTTTAACAAGGTCTCCTATTACCGAATTGGATGAACATCTTTACAAACAGGTGTATCTTTATCAAAAGACAACACAATATTAATTTCTCACTGGTCTTGGGAACTCATGTAAAATGTATGGGCTGTTTTTTAATTTTCTCTCGTGCAGGTGGCATGCTGTGTTGGAGGTGGGTGTGTGGAAGAGGAGGAAGTTTCTAGCAGAATCGGTTAAGTCACACAGACTCATGCATGGAATGACCTTGCTTGCGTGCCAAACTTCAGGCAGAACAATAATGGGAAGGTAGCTGAACTAATCAATTTGGAGCAGGGCCCATTCCCTCCATCACTTGGGCCACTTAGAATGCAGGCAATATCCTGAGCTGCTCCTCAGATCTGCCTTTTGATCACAAGCACAATGCCTTTCCTTACAAAACTCAGCAGAAATTGTGGATTTGCCATCTAAAATAGAAGCATAATTAGTGTCTGTGTTAATGTAACTTTATTTATTTTGTTACCCTTTCTATCCTTCAACTTTACCCCTTTTAGAGCCTCATAGCAGATGTAGCACATCTTACCAAACCTAACTCCACACTCTTATTGGTTGTCACATCCAAGAGTACTTCACGTGTCCTCACAGAACACGTTCATTATCTCTCTGAAAACGGGAAAAATTTATCTGAATCTCATTGCACTCATCTTTGAAAAGGAGACAAACCAGAGTTTTTCATGCAGATTAAAGGAGAAAGTGTACATAACGTATTTAACAAAATTATTTATGACTGATTTGCTTTTGAAATATAACTTTAGCACTAACTTGTTAATCTTAAGCAAGTTTTCTAATCTTTCTGAGCCTTGATTTTGCCTTTTATAAAATGACAATAGTTATATCAATCTTGTGAAATTGCTGTCTCGATTAACTGCCATGATATTTGTGATATAAATATTTTGTCAATTGTTTTTCATCTCTGTCATTTCTATAGCTCTTTCAAGAGTGCATGTTACTTGTATAGTATGAGGATATGATGGATTGAAAAAATAAGTCAGTAATCCTAAATTAAAGCCACAGATATACAGTCTGGAGGTTTCTTTTAATATTTGCCATTACATCTCTTGTGCAGGTGAATGTATTTTTTTCTCTCACATGAGTGCTTTCGTCATCGGCTCCATTAACATAATCCCGGGAGAACCAGCCTCTCTGGAATTTCTGGGACCAACAGACTTAAGACATTGCTAATCTCTTATATTTAGATGGCATCAAATGGTTCTGGTCACTGGCATTGTTTAGCCATGTCTAGAGAGCTGTTGCAAAGAGCATGATTATTTCCAAGATCTGCTAAGAACATGAATTAGATTAAAAATAGAGAAGCTTCTTCTGTTTGGGGACTTTCAAGCCTTGAAATATCTAGAAAGGGACAAAGTTTTGCATCAAAGTTAAATTACATAATGCCTCTGTCCACAAGAGGCATATTAGCTCTTGTAAATTTGTTGGAAAACACACATATGCATATTTTCTGAAGGATAGTTATACGTCACTCATAAATAAAATACAAAAACGTGAGCTTTGCATTTTTTCTGAATATTTCTGACCTAATGTTAGGGAGCCTGACAACCTTTAAGAGATGGATGTGCCCATAAACACTAACTCGGTAAGAAGTTATGGTGAAAACAAATTTCCATACATGGTCAATTAAAGAGAAATTAACCAGTACCGATTGAACTTCCAGCAGGCTACTCTGTTTGGGATATGTGCCACCTTCCTTCCACACTTATTCCATGTGATCCTTGCCAAAATTCGTGAGGTCACTATCTTTGGGGGCATCCTAAAAATGATGATTCAGACACTTCAGCCTTAGGTTAATGATGATTTGACTCTTGAGGGGTAGTTGGCTAATCACAGTCATGCAATATGCACCACATTTGCTAAGGGTAGTAACTTCTGCTTATTGGAGGATCTTTGTTTAGCTGAACAACTGTAAATGACTTTGGATAAGCACTGTTAGAAACAGGAGCTAGTTCAAAGTTGAATTATGGCGTGCAATAAAGGAAAAAATAATTTGAAAGGCAAAGAGAAAAATACTTGACAGAAGAGAGAGCCTTTAAGACCATTAGAATAATATTTTCTTGCTGATTTGCTTAAGCTCTTTGTAGACACTGGTTATCAGCTCATCGGACATACAGCACGTAAATATTTTCTCCCATTCTGTAAGTCATCAATTCATTCTATTGATTGTGTGCTTGACTGTGCAAAAATTTTTTAATTTGATCAGCCTCCCATTAGTTTATTTTTGTTGTTGCTGTGATTGCTGTTGGGGTATTCTTCACAAATTATTTGCTTAAGCTAGTATTGACAGGAATTTTTCAACATTTTCTTCTAGAGTTCTTATATTCATGTCTTAGGCATAAGTCTAGTATCCACCCTGAATTAATTTTATGAGAGGTGAGAAATTCAGATCATATTTCAGTCTTTTCCATGTAGGGATCCAGTTTTCCCAGAACCATTTATTAAAGAGATTCTTTTTCTCAGAGTATGATTTTTTTCTGCTTTGTTGAAGATGGATGGAAATACACATTCTTCTTAGCAAAGTGTCTCAAGAATGGAAGAAAAACTATCCAATGTACTCAGCCCTACTATGAAACCAATTTATAGCTTTCATATGAAAGCTATAACCCAATTATAGCCCAAGAATAGGGGGAAAGGGAAGAGGGTGGGGCGGGGAGGGGGAAGGGTAGGTGGAGGGAGGGTAATTGGTGGGATCACGCCTACAGTGCATCTTACAAGGGTACATGTGAAATTTACTAAATGTAGAATATAAATGTCTTAACACAATAACTAAGAAAATGCTGTGAAGGCTATGTTAAACAGTTTGACGAAAATATTCCAAATTGTACATAAAACCAGCACATTGTATCCCAGGATTGCATTAATGTACACAGCTATGATTTAATTAAAAAAAATAATAAATGAAGGAAATTCTGACAAAAAAAGGAGTGGTTTCATACCTTGGCTTTCTGCTCCAATCCACAAGTATATGTCCCTGTTTCTGAGGGCACACTTCGAACTTTTACTTAAAATTTACAAAAGCAAATTATGACTTTCATTTACAATGTAACCCAAACATGTGTACCTTTGTAATATTCTGAAATTAAGCAAAAATTAAAAAGCGTTAGCATGCTGTTTTCCTACCTTATAAAGAGGAAAAAAAGGACCTCCAGTGACAACAAGTGTAGGAAGGAATTTCAGAAAAGTTACACTTTTACATGGAGGTATTTTTAAACTGTTTGCTTAGAGACGTATGATATGATTTCCTTCCTGTTCGTTTTTCCTATGACATTTTTAGTAAAATATGTGTCGCCGTCTGTCAAAGCTCTGGTGCAAGTTAATTAGTCAAATAATTTCAAAGAGGGTCAGGTCTGTGATGTAAGATAAAACAGCATCTTCCATGAAACTTGCAACCACAAAATAACACTGTGGTGACAGAGCTACAGTTCCTAGGAAAGAACTAGGAACACCCTGGTTCTTCTTCTTGTGTGTAGAGGATGGGGAACAAAACATTCTCAATCTCATTCTCAATCTCTGGTACATGACTAAGCACTAAAACTTACAAAATATGTTGAGTTTAATAAAATTGAACAGGTGAAAATGTTAAAGAACCTGTGAAAAATCCATGTATGAGAGAAATCAAGAGTTTATCCTAATAAAAGATGTTATTTAAGCAACCTTTAGAGCAGAGGTGTTCAACTAGTTTTTTGGGTTTTTTTTGCTGGCACATGTTGGAAAAAGAGTTCTTTTGGGCCACATTACGTAAACAAACATTAAGGAAAGGTGATTAGCAAATGAAACAATACAAATGAATAAAAACAGTCCATGCATAAATACTTGTTCTGATAGCCGATGACACAGATAATAAAACAAGTCCTCACAAAAATTCACATGCGGGCTGTCAGTTGGACACCCCTGCTGCAGAAACTTGCTTTCTGCTTCATCACTGTAATGGGTTTCTTAAAAGACATACTCTCAGAAACTCCATTCAGTGTTTACATCTTCTGTTGGTGAGGCCACAAATGTGGGGTCTTCTGCAAAGTGTTAAGATACTAGTATTCATTTCTTTGCAGAAGGCCCTATGCATGGTACTTCCAGGACACACCTGAATTCTCATCTTGACAGGTCAATTCCTTGGCCTCTGAAACTATTATCAGGGTTGAACAGAAAGATGCAGTTTCACTCTGTGATATCAGTATCAAGAGATGAGCGGTATGGCCTCAACTTTCTACTGTACCTTCTCTCAGTTTTCAGCAATGTGCTGCCATGGAGTAGGAAGATCCATGAGAAGAGCTTTGGCATGAGACATATTCCCAAGTTCTGCTTAAAAATAGCCTATTTTAGTCAACTGCACATTTCTCCCAAATACTCATTTCACAAACTTACTTCATAAAAAACCTATGCAAGATGCCTGAATCATAAGAAAAGAGGAGACAAACATTGCTTTTGTTCTGTTACTACTTAAGTCTAGTGGGAGAGATAGACAAGAAATCAAATAATTTCAATTCATTGTGCAGGGACGTGAAGTGATGGGTGAGTGCAAGTTGGTGTGTCACTATAGAGAAGAGTCACCTGGTCCAGACTGAGAAATCAGAGTGTCCTCGTAGAGACTGCGAAGATGAGCCTCACTTAGCCAGGTGTCAACAGCAGAGAAGTTCTTACAAACAGAGGAATCCTCTCCTCGTGGCCTAAATGGAAGTTGGAACCTTTAGGAACTTAGGAAACAAAGAGGAAGTCAGCCTGGGGAAGCATGGAGCTAGTGAGAAGTATTGAGAGATGACTAGAAAAGAGAAAGTCTCTGGGAGCAATTGTAAGACTTGACACTCTATCTCACAGTCAATCAGAGGTCACTGAAGGGCTAAAACAATGGGAAACATATTCAAATATGCATTTTAAAAGCTTTCTCTTGCTAATGTTTGGAATTTTTTTTATTTTTTCAGGTTAATTAAGGGTACGACGAATTAGGTTACACTGTTTGCATTTGTTAAGTAAAGCCCCTCTTATAATTGTGTCCCGCCCCCAAGAGGTGTGCCATACACCCTGACATTGTGCCCATTAAGTTGGATCACACCCATCCCCCTCCCTCCTCCTCTTTCCCTGCTCCCTCGTTCCCCCACCCACCACCTTGAATTGCTTTGAGTTTCCCTCTTATGGGGATGTGTATGGGGAGGTCAACTATTGCCTTCATATTAGAATTAAGTGCACTGGATTCTTGCTTCTCCATTCTTGTGATACTTTGCTAAAAAGAATGTGTTCCACCTTTATCCAGGTTAACACAAAAAATATGAAGTCGCCATCTTTTATAATGGAAAAATTTTTGATGATAGCAAGAGTGGAAGTGGTGAGACAAGAGATGATGGTACAGGAAGATGGAGAGAAATAGATTTAGAAGCATATTCTGTATGAGATTTAGTCATTTTAATTATTATCTTGACAGTATTTTCCCAGTCTCTTCTATTTTTCATGAACTATGTTGCTTAAAACAAATGGCACCATACCGTCCAAGGGGAAGCTGGTATCTGTTCATGATTTCTCAATGCCAAATATTACAGCCCCCCTTTGCTCTCTTAGACTTATAAATGTGCTAATATCTTGAGCAATTCTTTCATTCCTTTATTCAAACACACTTTCATCAAGTGCCTACTATGTGCTAGACGAATAATCTGGATGTAGGTGACCTAACAGTGAAGTGATAAAGGCATTGATCTCACGAAGCTTACAGTCCATGAGTGTTGAAGACAAAAACAAAGTAAATACATGAATTCAAAATACAACCTCAGATAGGTTTAAGTGCTATCACATAGTGTGGTAAGGTAGAGAATGTTTACAAGTGGCTACTTCACACTGGGTGGGGGTCTCTCAGAGAATGAAAGTTTGAACCAAGACCTGAGTTCTCAAAGACTCATCTAAACATCTGTTACAGGGAAGGGAGCAGCGACAGTAAAGCCTTAAAGGAAAACATTTCCCAGACCACCTGATTTGATTTCACAGCCTAGCACTTCTTACCATTTAATTCCGACCCCACCCACTGACACAGCCCTTCTTTCACTCTTTCCATTTTGTAATGGGATTGTCAATTTCCAACATGCCATACACTTTACTTTTCATCCCCTTTACATTTTTTCTCTCTCCCTTTCACTAGGATATAAATTCCAGGAGGACAAGAAGCTTTCTCTGTTAGGTTCACTGATTCCCTGGAGATTTCCTAGCAGGAACATGGTGTTCAGCAGGTTTTGAGTGAATGCACGAAAGAGTAAATAGTAAGTGGTTAGGAAAGAAAAGTGGTTAGGAACAGAAAGATGAGCAATGCAGCTGAAATATTGGGGGGCTGGGGAACGAGGTCTGATATGAAATGTAAGATGATAAAACAAGTCATGCAGAGCTGTGTAGACTGCATCGAAGAGTTTTGTTTTCATTTTAAACATGTCCAGCTTCGACCAGAGCATTTTGAGTGGGGAAGGGAGGAGACCGAATTTACATTTTTGAAAGTTCACTCTGGGTATTGCAAGGAGGGAGAACTTGAGAGTGTGGGGAGAGAACAGAAGCAGAGAGATCTTCTAGGGAGCAAAGCCTTCAGTGACTCATCAGCCCGTAGTCTCAGCCTTAATGGATGCTCAGTGCTCACTATCCTTCATGTGCGGTTTGCATTAGCTTTACAGTAATACATTACGGGGGACCTGCCAACTTCCTTTCTCCTGGCATGGCCAAAGGTAACAACAGCCTGGAGCCGGGCACAGAGCTAATCTGGTGGCGCATCTCTTATGCCAGGAAAGCATAAACATACCTCAGAGATGCAGCCTTGATTAAAAATACATGGACGCTCTGTGGATCTAAGCTGAAGACATACGGCCTTTGATTGCCTGGCATTTTCAATTCATACAAGAACATTATGGTGCTGCATTATGGATGAGAAGACACATTTCACTATCTTAAACAGAGTGGCTGTGTGTATTTTTTTTCTCTCCCATCCCATCTTCCCTTGCCTTCCCCCAACCACTCCTTGCTTAGAGATTAAACAGTTCAATTAAGCCCTGATTCACTGTACTTCCAATTTTGTCGTAAGAATGATTTCCACACCCTTGGCTGCTGCCTTTCTTCATGAAAATGAGGCCCGGCTGTGCCCCAAAGATCAACTCTCCTTCCTGAAAAGTTCTGTCACATGCTTCTTCTTCATCATCCTTCTCCTGTTGCAGCTTTTACACCCCCACTCCCATATTTTAAAGGTAAATTAGCAAATCTCACAGGAAGCATCCATTATGGGCATTTTTCTTATGACTCAACAAAATATTCTGCTGCTTTCCTCACCAGGAAGGACCAGGCAGCATGATGGCTATGAATACAGACTCCCACGATAAACAGAGACACTCACACAAAGACACAAATTTCAAATGTGTGCCTATCCCAAACTAGCTGAGAAGTTCTGGGTGAAGTAAATGGATATCTTTGGTCCTAAATTCTCTCTAAATTCTCTTTTCTGTGATAGAAATAATTATAGTGGGCATGCCATTTAGCTTTGCACAATACCAGGAACATAGTAACACCCTTGAAAGTTCTGCCTACTACTACTTCAGAATTTCTGTATGTATACCACACATAGTAAGTGCTGAATTAACATGTCTAAATGAAGTGTTACGGGAAATCAGAATTTGTTTTTACAGGCATGCCAATTCAGTTACCCCTTCTTCTCTGTGATGGTTTTCTGCATCCTACCAAGTGAAGACAGAGTCCCTAGTTCCAGAGTTCCTAGACAGAGTTCCTAATGTGTTTCTGTATCCCTCATGCAGTCAGTATGTCAAGGGAATTAAGATCACTGGGGTTGAAGCCAAACTGCATGAGTTTACATTGGGCCAAAATACATCCTGGCTATGTTTTCTGGTCTGAATATTTGTGTCCCTCCCCAAATTCATATGCTAAACCTTAACCTCTGGTGCAATAATATTAAAAGGTGATGCCTTGGGGAACTGATTAGGTCATGAAGGATGTGCCCTCATGAATGAGATTAGTAGCCTTATAAGAGAGGACAGTGACTTGGATGAAACTGATGGTCATCATCCTAAGTGAAGAAACTCAACAATGGAAAATCAAATACTATGTGTGCTCACTTATAAGTGTAAGTTAAGCAATAACACATGTTCATAGGTACTGGAGACACCAAAGGTGGGATGATGTGGGGTATGATGGATAAAAAAATTACTTACTGGGTACAATGTAAGTAATTAGATGATGGGTACACTAAGGCCCTGACCTAACTGCTGTATGATATAGCCATGTAACAAAACCGCACTTGTACCACCTTAATATATTGAAATCAAAATAAACAGAAAATTCCAAATGCAAGAATAATAATAATAATAATAATGATAATAATAATGGAGCCCTTAAGGAGCTTGTTTGCTCCTTCTGTGATGCAAGAACACATAAAAGGCACCTCATCCAACACCAAATTTGTATGGTGTAAAACATACAGTCCTCATCTAACACCAAATTTGTTAGCACCTTAATCTTGGACTGGGAAGTCCTGAACTGTAAACAATAGATTTCTATTATTTATAAGTTACCCAGGCTTAAGTATTTTTTATAGAAAGCTGAATGAATCAAGACACTATGAGACCTTGCAGAATCCCATAACCTGCTTGACCTCTGATTTCTTTATTTCTTTATTTCTTATTTGTTTAATTATTTAGACAGAGTTTTAACCTGTCACCCTGGGTACAGTGCCATGGCATCATAGGTCACTGCAACCTCCAACTCGGGCTCAAGCAATCCTCTTGCCTCAGTTTTTTCTTTTTTTTCTATTTTTAGTAGAGATGGGGTGTCACTTTTTTCTCAGGCTGGTCTCTAACCCAAGAGCTCAATCTATCCTGTCTTGGCCTCCCAGAGTGCTTGGATTACAGGTGGACCTCTGATTTCTTCATTTAGAAAATGATGATAATAGTACCCTTTACTTTAATTTGGTTGCTGTGAGAATGAAATGAATAATGCCTATAAAATCCTTGGAACAGAAAATGGATTAATGCAAGTGATCAGTAAATGCTCTCATCCTCATTGTCATCATTTTTATTTGCTGTTTTGTTCTTTGACAGGGTTTATATAGTCTTGAAATTGAATACCATACTATAAACATGTTTGTATTTTCTTTAGATGAGGCTTGCACTTATATGTAATAATCTTGGGGCAATAGTAGGCATGTTTGTTCATCTATGACTGGCTGGGAATAAGTTAGGGTGACATGTGTGGGACTGTCTAAGTATTATCACTGAATGGTCCTGTATCTGGGGGAATCTCTCAGTCCTGGGGATATTGGGGAGGTTAGTCATTCTGACAGGCTGGAAGAGATTAGGGTTTATACCTTGACCCGTTTTACAGAGAAAAGATGGGACATGGGAGGAGGATGGCAATTGCACTCAACTGTGGAAGAGATAACAGATATTTGTTTATCAGGAAAGCAGGTGTGTATAAGGGTTATGGTAAGAGCAAACCATCTTCCAGGTGAAAACTTGATTCTAAAAACATGAGGAAGGTAATCAAAATGGTCTACATAAAGGCAGAAGAAGAAAGAGATCAACGTTTTTGAACATTGCATTTTTACATACGTGAAACTCGGTCCATGTTTTCTGAATCATAGAAAATCCAAAAGAAAATATTAATTGAGCACATGCTCTGTGTCAGGCTTCTGCTGTGCCCTTTACATCATCTCATTCATTTTTCCTAACAATCCCGTGTTGTAGCTGTTGGAGTGCCTTATTTTGTAGATCAGAATCTCTGGGGAATAAGAGACAGCTCATTTCCTTTTAAATCTCCCCAAGTCATTCCAATGTGTTCCCTCCTAGATATATAATTTAAGTACTCTGGATAGTATGGACACAGGAATTTAACAAAACTTCCCCCATGTACTAGATTCAATAGTGTCCCTCTGAAATTCACAGGCTCCTGGAACCTCAGAAAATGTTTTGCCTTGTAGATGTCAATGTTAACATGACGTCAAGCTGGACTGGAATGTGTCCTAAATCCAATCACCAGTATCTTTATAAGAAGAGAGGACAAATGGATATGTACACAGAGAAGTCTGTGTGACAGGGGAGGCAGACAAACCAAAAACAGCCACGGATTTCCAAGAATCAACAGAATCTAGGAAGAGGCGAGTTAGAATTTTTTGTTGTTGTTGTTTCCTAAAGTCCTCAGAATGAGCATAGCCCTGCCAACAATTTGCATTCAAATTTCTAGCCTTCAGAAGTGTGAAGAATAAATTTCTGTTGTTTTAAGACACGCAGTTTGTGGTAATTGGTTATGGCAACCACGGGAAACTAATATATCAGGTAATTCTAATATGCAGCCAAGTTTGAGTGTTGGAGGTGGCTTAACCTGAATCACATTAAGCATTTTGACTTCTACTTCTCCTTTATCAGGGCATGAACTATGATGTATTTCACTTCTGCTCCCAAATAGGGGGAATTCTTATAATATTGCTTCTTCTTAAAGAGTTCATGTGACCCCTACCCCAGAGCAACACAGACACTCCCATTTCATGTACCCAGCCCGAGTCTGTCCCTGCAGATTTGTCTCCCTTTCTTTTAAAATATTCCTTCGATGAGAATTCCAAAGACAAGATTTTCAAAGAGAAAAGCACAATCATTACAGTTGAGAAACTGCTCTTGAAACTTATTAGCTCGTGACTCATACTCCTGAAAGGAGCTAATACCTTAATTTCATATTTCTCTGCTCAAATGCAGACCAAGGCGTAAACTGAAATGAAACTTTACACTAATGGCTTCTTAATTATACCCATCTAAAAGCAATTACCTGAGTTTTAGCAGATACAAAGTTAGAGTTGATGGGACCAGCAGATGAGAAATAAGATGAAAGGTCATCTGCAAAAAAAGATCAGCAGAGAGGAGATAAAGCACAGTGAAGAGAGAGGAAAAAATATCCAGAGATAAGTGAAGGTTGATAAATTCCTAACAATAGTTTTGCCTGATTTCCAAAACAAGCTTCTCTCCTGTTAGAAAGGAGACTAAAAAAAAGAGATGTTTCAGGGCAGTGCCTGTGGTTTAAAGGAGTAGGGTGCCAGTCCCATATACCAGGGTGGTGGGTTCAAACCCAGCCCTGGCAAAAAACTGCAAAAAAAAAAAGAAAGAGAGATGTTTTATCTCAAGATAGAAACTGACTAGATATGAGACCTTAATACCTGAGCTACATTTAATTCTTGCTATATATTGAGCCAAAATTTACTAAATTATAGAACCGGGAGTCTATGTTAAGAGTAACTGAATAAACATTCTTCATTCATTATTCATTTGAGAAAGCATATATAGCAAGAGCCCAGTCTGCAAAATCGCACAGCACATGCCCTGTGTGCGCAGTATGTGTGTGGACATATGTGGCAAGGAGGAAAATTCACTATAATGTTCAACTGTCCTCCTCTGAGTGGGAGACTTTGATGGTAATCTACTTTATGCCATATACTTTTCTGTTGTGTTTAAATTATTTACGGTGAGCATATAGTCATTGTTGACGAAAGAGAGAGTCCAAAAATAAAAACTGTGTGTAAATCACTCCATCGAGTAGAAAGAAGTCAAGTTAAATTGATTATATTTATCTCCATTAAACATTGAACATATTTATTGATTCAATTCTAGAAGCAGCCTTGCCACATTTCTCAACATAGCACAAGGTCTCAAACTGAGACCTGTAGGCCAGAATCTATTCCATGAGGCACATGTTCTATTGGGGTCTGAGTAGTAGTCATTAAGTATTTTAAAATTTGAATGTCTTTGGATGGTCTCCTCAATAGAATTGATTCCTTCCTCCCTTTTTTCCTTCCTTCTCCCCCCCTTCCACGCCCACAAAGTCCATTTCACCTATTTATTTTCACTTCTCTGACACTCAGTACTTGGTACTCTCTGCAATAAAATGCACTCTTACCATCTATCCTCTCCTTGGATATTAAAGTCAATATACATATAAATGATGCAATCTCCAAGTACTCCCGATGATTTTTCTATTTTTCTCTCATACTTAAGCCAGTTGAGCCACCTCTTCATTTAGAATCATTTTTTTTCCTCCAACAGCTGACATTATATCTTCTCTGTGGTCAGAAACCAGTTATCCATTAAGCATCACAAGCACAACACCAATCTGTAGTAACTGATGCCCTTCAAAAATCTGCATTTTTGCAATGATTGTAGAGTCATTGTCAGTAGGAAGAGTTGGTTTCCAATCGGATAAGATTCCACATCCTCTTATGGCATTTGCATTTGTTTTCATCTTTGTGTTGAAATTTAAAAGAGAAGAAACCTTTTCTATCGATACCAACAAAATTACACACAAAGCTAACATATGTTAGTTGTTTCCCTATGCTGTCACTTTATAATGATAATTTATTTTAATTTTTATAAGAATCTACTGTAGCAAGTTTCTTTCCTGCTTTCCAGAGGAAGATATTGATGGTCATTGAGATATATAAAAATTCGGACAATCGTATGGCTATATGTCCTAACAATGAATCAACAACATGATTTAGTCTGATGCAAAAACATGAACCTTTTCATAAAATGGATCTATTGACAGTAGTGTGCTAGAGCCAGCTGGAAATGGCTTGCAAGATCCAATTGTGCAGATCCCATCACCAATCCTCAGTTTAGGAATGTCATATTGATAGCCTGAAATCAGCCACATTGAAAATATTTATACCTTGGAAATTGACACATGCTAAAATTCGGACTTGGGGAAGAGAGGCACTTGTTAAACGTTTAGTAACATACCTACTGCTTCTAAACTAGAATAAGGTTCTTTTCAATCATCGAATTTTTTCATGAAGGCTCTATTATTTTGTCAGGTACATGGTCAACAACAGACAGACAAATGTTACTAAGAGGACTCTCGATTTCGGAAATGCATAGATTAATATACTGGGACATGAAATCTAATCAAATCACTATCAAACAAATATCAAATCAAGAAATAAAAAAACCACCTTGATCTTCAATAAAGAAAATAAGAATTGTGGATTTTCAAATTATAGAGCACAATTAAAATTTTGATAAGAATTATTCCAATGGATTCTTCTTACTTAACTCTTTAACTTTTAAATTACACAAATGCAATTCAAGTGGAGTTAGGAAATCAAGGCCTTTTTATTGTTTTTGATTGGTTTTGTTGTTGTTTCATGTTACGTACCAAGGATCTTATACTTAGCTAAGAACTGTGCACTAGTTTTCCCCTTTGAAATGTTGTTTTCTCCCTAAATAATCAGATCTGGCATTTTAGTTTTATCTTGTTTTTGAACCCTCAGAGTAAATGTCAAGTCCTCAGAGACATTCTGTGATTACCCACACTGAGATACACTTAATAGTTACCTATTCTCATTATTTCGTATTGTGAAATTAGTTGGATTTCCTGCCCACTCTCCCCCAAATATATTGAAATTTGAATGCCCAAGGCCTCAGAAAATGATCCTATTTGGAAATAAGATACTTTTAATCTAATAAGTTCATGTGAGGTTTTTAGAGTGGGCCTTGATTCAATATGACTGTTGTTCTTATGAGAAGGGGAAATTTGGACACAGAAACAGATAGGTACAGATGGAAGACCTTGTGAAGACAAATAGGAGGAAGCCACGTGAAGACGAAGGCAGGAGTTGTGGTAATGAATCTACAAGCCACGGATTACCAACAAAGTTTCAGAATCTAGGAGAGAGGCGTGGAACAGACGCTCCCTCATAGCCCTCAGGAGGAACCAACACAGCTGCTGTCAGACTTCTGTCCTCCCTACGAGCAAGACAGCAAATTTCTGTTGTTAAGCCACCAGTAATTGGCACTTAGTTACGGCCACCCTAGGAAACTAATATGCTCTGTTTTAAATGTTTTATCTTGCCTGTCTTCTTATTTACTTGCAGTTTGATGTCTCTTAAAGATGTGGGTGCGTTCTGAGAAACGCATTGCCTGGTGATTTTGCCACTGTGTGAACGCGATGGAACACAGTCACATCAACACAGGTAGCACATCCCACACCCACCCGGGCTGCGGGGTAGCACCTATTGGTCTGGGCTACCAACCTATGCATCCTGTTATTACGCCAGCTACTGCAGGCAACTGTAGCACACCAGCAAGTATTAGTGTACCTAAACATCTAAACCTGGAAAAGGTTCAGTTAAAAGATGGCATGAAAGATGATACAAATAATGCTTCTATCAAGGTCACTTACCATGAATAAAGCTTTCAGGACTAAAAGTTGCTCTGGTGGAGCAAGTGAGCGGTAGGGGAACGGAAGGCCTAGGGTATTACTGTACACTACTGTAGCTTTTATAAACTCTGTACATTTAGGCTGCACAAAATTCATTTAGAAAATTAAGTAATTGCACTATGACTTTATGATGGCTACAACGTCACTCATTCTCTCTGTCTTTCTCTCTCTCTTAACTTCTCTACTACCTTCTCTTTCTCTCTCCTACCCTCTTCCCCTCCCTCTCCCTCTCCCCCTTCTCTCCCTTTCTCATTGTCTCAGTGTCTTTCTCTCTCCCTCCCTCCCTCTCAACTTTGCTATCTCCCTCTCTCTCTCTCTCTCCTTCCTCTCTGTCTCCCTCTCTTTTCCTTTCTCTATCTCTCATTCTTTCTCACCTTCTTTTTCTTTTTCTCTGTCTCTCTCTCTTACATGGATAATGACATCAGCTTTGTCCTGTGTCTGATTTCTCCAATGGAAGCTAAAACGTTCTAATCATCCTAGATTTTATTAGTTAGGATTTAAGTTATAAGCAAAAATAGCAAACATTAAAAGAAATACCCTAAAATAAGAAAGGACTTCACATGATGCTGGGCAGAAACAAACGTGTTGTATAATAAATATTTTTTCCCTGGGGCTTCATGTTTGCACATTTAGATTCATCAGGAGAGAGAGACTAGCCTTCCCTGCTAACAAATGAAGATATGGAACTGAGTCTCACTGGCCCTCATTGGCTAGAACTGGGAATTCATAGCCTCATCCCTGGGCCAAAACCCACATTACTGTGGCCAGGAGCAAGGGGTGGGCAAGGTTAGTCTAATAGATCGATGCAATGGAGCCCAAGGGTATGGTCATTACCACCAAACTCAGAGATTCCTCAGGGATGGGGAATGGAGAGCTGCAGGCTAAAGACAAATCCAAAAATACTCTCCACATCATCCTATCGTGAGAGACATTTAACATTTTCTGAGCTACCGGCCTTCATCAGCATCACATACACCAAATACTTACTGAACTACCGTGTAGTCTCTGCTTCTCTTCCAAACTTCCTCTTTCAGATTCATTATTTTGTTTACTCTGCATAACTCAAATTCAAATTAAACCTACACTCGCATCACTTACTTTGCTTTTTCAAAATGTGATGACTCAATAAATGGATTTGAACAGTTTCAAAAGATTTTCCACACCTCAAAAGCACCCAACTGACCCTTTAAAGATACCAACCTCCATTTAATATGGATGGATTCCTGCATGTGGGTCTTAGCATATAAACCAACCGTCAAACATGGCTCTATCTATAATTAAGACAGAGAAAAGGCAGAACATTTTTTCAAATTTATTTTTTGTTATTGTTGTGAAGGGAGGATTATTCCCTTCACCAATTGGTTTTATGTTTTTAAGTTTTCTTGATTGATGCTCTGGGAAAAAGCTTCAAATGAACAAAATTTCTGCTAAAAGCTGCACTTATGTGATTCTCCCAAACCACTAGCATTTAAAGGCTAGAATGCACTGGTTTCTAGGGTATAGAATAAAAGGATTTAAGAACACAATTAGTAACTTGTTCCAGCAATTAGAGCTAAGTTTAATTACAAACTAACCTCTTGATAGACCATTTGACAGTCAGTACAAAGTGAGAGAAAGAGATCAGAAAAATGCCAGAAGCTGCAGTGAAACAACTTTCCCACATAGTTATTTTTGCTCACATTATCTCCAGGCCTGGTATTGCTTTTATGAAAGAAAGGTAACAGATTTTGTTCTTTAAAATGTTTTTTTCTTCTGATTCTTCTTTTTCTAACTTGGCAACAGCATCTTATTTTTTCATGCTCTCTCTTCTACCTATCAGAAAGCGACATTGGGATCCTGGAGTGCTGTTCATCTGTGACTCAGAGTACCCAATGTTTCCCCTCTCCAGCCCCAGAGACACGTCTTCATAGTGGGCAGGAGGGCACCAAGCATGCTCAGAGCTTAAAGTATTCAAGCACATGAGATTATCAGTCCAAACATACTACAGACGTGCACAACAGAGTTCTGAAGAGTGTGCAACTGGCCCAAGGTCATGGAACAGGGCCAGGGCTATGACTTCAACATGTGACTCCTAGATTAAAAGGAACGAAGACCACATTTTGGAACAAAGGAAGGGTTTATTGTTCCTGCAGCTGCATTGGAGTAATTTATTTTCTTCCTATTTGTATTTCTCAAGATGGAGCCCTCAAAAGATAAATAGGATGTCGATTTTTCAACACTGCACTTTTTTGTTTTCCCTTATGTTCCAGGATTCAGATCCATTTACTGGGCATGTTGTACTGATACAGATCTATGCAGAGTTGTGCTGGCCCTGTGCACAGAGCCAATTACATTAGAGGCAGAACTGAGCTGAGTGGGAAAAAGCATGTGGTTAGGAATTAGTAGAATTGGCTCCATGCCCCATTCTGCTATTTACTAGGTATAAGCAAGTCCTCTCTGCTCTATTATTTTACTTCTCTTGACTTTAGAATGGAACCAATAATTTCCTAACCAACACTGCATTCATTCAACCAATATTATTAAGCATCTACTATGTGTCAGACACAGTATTATTAGTTTCTAGAAATATGATGAAACTCAAAGGTACTCACAGAGCTTATATTATGACTTGAAAAGGTCTCTGACAAGGTGCAAATTTGGGCAGATTGATAAAGAAAAAGAGGGAATGTGTCATATGACGAGTCCACAGAGAGACATTCAGAGCAAGGAACTAGCCATTACACAGTTCCTGAGGAGGGAGCGAAAAAGCCAAGATCCTTACACAGATCAAATTCTTAATGTAGGAAATATTCATGGAAGATGTAAGCATCTGTGCTAATTATATGTGTTCTTACTCTTATTAATGGGAACCATGTTCTGTTAAGATTATATATGAGTCAGTCATAGTTCCCTCAATTTTTCTAAATGAATGCACAATACTTTTACAATTTATTTCTTTAAACAGTATTTAAAAGGTAAAATTTGAAGCCAGCAAACAGTAGTTTGTGAAGGTGGCCTCATGAATCTACTAGGCTGGGCTTGAGTCCTGACTCCAACATCTCCTTGCATTGTGATGTTAAAGTAGTTTTTGTTTAAACCCAGAGCATCTTGGCAGGTTGGCATCTTTCCTTTCCTCCTCTGGAAGAGAGAGGTTGAAAAGATATGTACCCCAGAGGTGTTTTCTGTGGGTAGAATGACATATCCAAAGACATAGCATGGTGGATGGTTCTAGGAAGTGCTCGGGAAAGTTAGCTTTTACAATATTATAATCAGAGGGTTCATTTATCCCCATTTCTCTTGTAACAATGTACTCTGCTCCTAAGGAAAAACTCCCTTTGAGCCAAAAGCCCTACTAGAGTAACCCTTTCTTTCCCATTTGCTTGCTAAGGAAAAAAATTAAAAAATAAAACAGGTGCAGTTTAACAGGCAAGTTTGAAGTAAGTGATGGACCAGTCTCTAGACTTGATGCTAAGAGAGAGAGAGGTTGGAGCAGCTTTGGCCACACTCCCTACTCCAATTATAAGTGGCCTACTGACTTCCTGTCCAACCCTTTCTGCCCCTACCTTCAATGTCAAAATGCATTCACAAAGAGACATATCTCTTACTAACACATGTCACATTTTTATTGAGAAAATAGCATACTCATTTTAAAGAACAAAATACACAGTCACCATCAACTTATAAGGGATATGTTGCATACCTTATGTCTGGATCATGCTTCCTGCTAAATATAAGGCATGCCTAGGACCCTAGCAGCCCTCTGCTATTCACAGTGAGAGAATGCTTTTTATAGACAGATCTTCATAGGTTTAGGGTCAGTTTCCTTTGAAAATAAAGTTATGAATATTGGATGGTTCCACTAAAATTCGCTTTCGTATATACAGAGTATTTTTCATGTGGATCACCAGAGATCATGGCCCCTATGAAAGTAAGCTTGGCCCCTAGTATATAATTTCATGCTTGGAAAAATCTTGGTTTCTACTGTATTTGGCTATTCTACTGTCTATAGAGTGACTTCGCCTAATCTTCCAATTTCTTGTGTTACTTTTAACCTGAGAGAGTAGTTGAGCAAAGAAGGTATTGAGAACACCCTTTCTTACCCTATACCACCCTTTCTTCCCCACACCCTACCCTTTCTTATCTCTTAGCAGTTCTCTGGTAAGGCCCCTGAGTTCTCAAAGCTTCTCCTGAATCACACAACTTGAAAGGATCTTCTGGGCTAAGCCTAGAGGGATTAGCTTGGACCAGTAAGAAGCAGAAGACCGAACAGTTTCTTCCCCTTCATTGAAATAGAATAGTGGTGAAATTACATGTACCACTTCCACCAAATACTGCTTGTTTGTTTTCTTCTACTGCACATTATGTGCTAATTTCATTTCATAATTTTATTTATATATTATTTGCTGGATAACAAGATTTAGCCCAAGTACTCAGTGACTTTATTGGCAAAAATAAATGACTCATTGTTGGTAGTAATATTATTATTCTTTGCATTTAATTAATGACTTTATAACTCAGTGCTCCTCTTGAGGAACCAGGTTAATCATACATTTTTTACCTGAATCCATGAAGAGGATAATATCATTCTTAAATCACAGAATTTACCTTCTAAACAGCAAAATCTCCAGCTGTTAAACTCTAGTCTTCTCCTCCAACCACTATAGTCCATTCCCAAAACTATCAGTTAGAATACTTTTCTAAGCAAGATAAAATTCTTTGATTTACCATAATATTTCTTGGCTTTACATTATATTACAAGTGTCTTCTTTTTAAAATGACAAAGGTATATCTTGACTAGATGAATGACTTACAAATTTACCCTGAAACGAATTGTGGACTCAGGATAGAAACACCAAAATCATGGCTTTAATTTAAGGACACATAGACACAGAGACCCACCCACCCCTGAGTGTGGAAATATTTGGAAAGAAAAACATAAATTAGAAAGTTAACACCCAAGATGAATAAGTAACTGAATAATAATACTACATTTTTCAGGTAGTCAAGAAATTCGGGGCAACACTTGAGACTCTATAATCTGAAATCTAGTCAAGCCTCTGTTACTATAACTACTCTATAAGTTCAATAGATTTAAGGCATACAAGTGGAGTTTTTTTTCTTTTTTTTATTAAATAGTAGTTGTGCACATTAATGAATTCATAGGGTACAACGTGCTAGTTTCATATACAATTTGAAATATTTTCATCAAACGGGTTAACATAGTCTTCATGGCACTTTCTTAGTTATTGTGTTAAGACCTTTATATTCTGCATTTAGCAAGCTTCACTTGTACCCTTCTAAGATGCACCGTATATGTGGTCCCACAAATTACCCTACTTCCATCCATCCTCCCCTCTCCCTTCCCCTCCCTTGCCCCTTTCCTTAGATTCTTGTGCTATAATTGGGTTATAGCCTTCATATGAAAGTTATAAATTAGTTTCATAGTAGGACTGAGTACATTGGATACTTTTTCTTCCATTCTTGAGATACTTAGCTAAGAAGAATATGTTCCAGCTCCATCCATGTAAACATGAAAGAGGTAAAGTCTCCATATTTCTTTAAGGTTGCATAATATTCCATGATGTACATATACCACAGTTTATTAATCCATTTGTGGGTCAATGGGCACTTGGGCTTCTTCCATTACTTAGCAATTATGAATTGGGCTGTAATAAACGTTCTGATACAAATATATTTTTTATAATGTGATTTTTATACATATATAAAAAGGATATATACATAAGAAAAGGATATATACATAGTAAAGGAATAATAATATTGAATTGCAGGTCTATTTTTACATCTCTAAGTATTCTTCAAACATCTTTGCAAAAGGAACGTATTAGTTTGCATTCTCAACAGCAATGTAGAAGTGTTCTCTTTTCTCCACATCCACGCCAACATCTCTGGTTTTGGGATTTTGTGATGTGGACTAATCTTGCTGGGATTAGATGATATCTCAAAGTACTTTTGATTTGCATTTCCCTGATGATTAAGGATGATGAACATTTTTTCATGTGAGTGTAGGCTGTGCGCCTGTCTTCTTCAGAGAAGTTTCTCTTCAGGTCCCTTGCCCACCCTGAGATGGGATCACTTGTTCTTTTCTTGCTAATATGTTTGAGTTCTCTGTAGATCAGGGGTCCTCAAACTATGGCCGCAGGCCACATGCAGCCTGCTGAGGACATTTATCTGGCCCGCCAGGTGTTTTTGCCTCCGCTGCCTGTCCTGTTTTGCAGTGGACTCATCCCCGCCGGCAAAATCTGTTAGCAGAAAAACCACTGGTTGCATTCCCAAACAAAATGTGTGGATTCACTGGAAAAGTTGCAAAAGGAGTTCCAATTCAGATTTAAAGAGCTTCATCTCCATGAACAGGACATACAACTTTTCCATAACCCATTTTCTATTGACATGGAAAATGTAGAGGTCAGTCCCTGAAGTCGCCACTCGCCTCTGGCACTGCTTGGGGTCGGCATCTCCTGCAGGCGGGAGCCAGGGTGCGGCAGGGGCAGCTGAGCGCTCTTGCGGTTCCAGCTTTCTGGCTTCTTCATGGGGCTGGCCTGCAGCGCCCACATGCTATGAGAACATTTCCACTGTTGTTTGGAGGACACACGCAGTGGGATTCAGAATTCCTGGAGAATTGCCTTTGTGAGAAGCTGTAAGTATTTCTTTAAATTCCGTCTCTAAGTTTTTCAAAGAAACATCAAGAAACCATGAACAACATTAGTAATGAAGAGTTTGACTGCCACTTGCTTGATGAAGGTTTTATTGCCAAGGACATTCTGGATCAAAAAATCAATGAAATTTCCTCTTCTCATGATAAGGATGCCTTCTATGTAGCAGACCTCAGAGATGTTCTGAAGAAACACCAAAGATGGCTAAAAGCTCTTCCTCGCATCACTCCCTTTTATGCAGTCAAATGTAATGTCAGTAGAGCCATTGTGAAGACCCTCACTGCCATTGGGACAGGATTTGACTGTGCTAGAAAGACTGAAATACAATTGGTGAAATGTCTCAGGGTGCCTCCAGAGAGGATTATATATGCAAATCCTTGTAAACAAGTGTCTCAAATTAAGTATGCTGCCAATAATGGGGTCTAGATGATGACTTTTGACAGTCAAGTCGAGTTGATGAAAGTTGCCAGAGCA
>CAUYRH010088434.1:0-68957 GCA_963574655.1 Perodicticus potto
AGCTGATGGAACAGAGAGAGAAAGAATGAGGGAGGGGTGGGGAAAGGAAGAGAAGAGAGAGGGAAGGAGCGAGGGGGGTGGGGTCTTGGGGCCTTGGTGTGTGCCACACCTTTTAGGGGCAAAACTCGATTGTAAGAGGGACTTTACCCAACAAATCCAACTAGTGTAACATGGTTTCTTGTACCCTCAATGAATCCCCAACAATAAAAAAAAAAAATTCTAAAAAAAAAAAAGTAGCTGACGGAATAAAAGACAAACGACGGGAAATTTCTGTGCATGGCTTCTTTGATATCCATGGAGAAGACCATGTCAAAAGGATGGAACTGGCTCTTAACTGTGTGAGAAGATGCACAACCTCACTTATAAGAGAAATTCAAATGAAAACCAAGTTGAGAAATCTGTTTTCACCTCTCAGATTGACAAAATCTAAGTTTCACGACATACTCTCTGATGAGGCTGAAAGAACTTAACCATTCTCATTTCCATTGCCGCTAGAAATGCAAATGGCACAACACTATGGAGGAGAATTTGGAAACATCTAAAAATAATATGTGTGGCAACATCTAAAAGTAATACAAGCTTTCACAGAGCTATTTCCACTTCTAGGAATCTATGCCAGAGATAGACTATCCAAAATAAGAAAAAGACATATCCAATTTGAGTTGAACTTATCAGTAAGAACTCAAGGTGTGAATTATCTTTAAACATGCAGCAAGCTTTTCATTGAAAGGTTACTTGAATAGCAAAAGACTGCATACAGCTCAAAAATTTCCATCAACAGAGCACTGGGTGGACAGATCAAAACTCTGGTATGTGCACACATGGAGTACTGCTATTCAGGTGTGAAAAAAAGTGAAGAAGGCTGCTATGTAATATTAGGGAGTGATCGCCAGGTACTTTCTTTAAATGAATAAAGCATGGTGAAGAGAAGTACAAACAGTATGTGGTCATTGTTTAGAATTATATTTATAAATATATTTAAAAGTTGAAAGAATAAACCACAAAAAAAAATTTTACTTAAGTTACTTACAGGGAGGTAAAAGGCTGAAACAAAGATAATAGCCGGGGTTGCTTGACTATACCTTGTCTGTACATTTTCATGTTGTAAATATTTTATATAGTCATAAAATTAGACAAGGTACATTTTAAAATTGGCTCCTAAAAAATTTAAAGTAGTATGAATCAACGTTTAGTGTGGTTCAAAGTGGTGGCAAAACCTTATAGTAAGAGATGGTTTAAAGTGCCTTTAAAACTCAGCATGTTGAATGTTCATTCCTAAAGGACATCCTTTAATGTTCTTTAAGGATTTAAAAAATACTGCCAAAAAATTTCAACTACTTCTAGTGCTCACTTTGCTTATTATTGTGTGTTACTGATAATCCGAGACTGTAGTATTTGCATCATGTCATAAAGGACTATGTTGGTGTCATTGAGAATATAGGTTATCAGCTTGGTTAAAAGGAAACTCTAAACATGGAGTTGAAAGTCAGGATAATTCTGCAATTATCCTAAATTTGAGTTGGACTTGTCACTAAGAACTCATGGTGTATATTATCTTTCTACCAAAAAGATCTAGAAACAGTGACTGACCCAACAGCAATAATATTTCTGGTGCCCAGAGTATGCTCCCCAAATACAAGTTCTGCTAAAAAGACACCACAAGATGAAAGAAAGAGAGAGCGAGAGGGAGGAAGGGAGGGAGGGAGGGAGGGAGGGAGGGAAGGAAGGAAGGAAGGAAGGAAGGAAAAAGGAAAGGAAGGAAGAATAAATACGAAACCAGAAGACATTCCTGATTCTAAGTCAGGAGCAGGAAATGTATAAAATAAATTGAGAATGTTTTGTTATAACAAAAAGCAAGGAAGTTACCAAACACTACAAAGTTGTTGTCAAAAAGACTTGGAAGCCAAGTTAAGTGAGCTTCGGCTGGCTCAGAGAACATCAATAGGTGTAATAGATTCATGAGTTCATAATGACGCTGAAGAAAACAAACAAAAAATCTTGTTGGTCGCCTTTGGAGAATACAAAGCAAACCAACTCACTAACCAGTAAGTGAAGGAAAGAATCAAACGTTTATTCTGTCTTTTCTGCATATTTGTACTTCAAGGTTACTAAACAGTCAATGAGGGCAAATTTTTCCAGTTAGTATAGGAATAAGAAATGATTGCATTTTAATATCATCGTTTTACCAACCCTATTATCTAGGCAATGATGATTGCTGATAATATTATAAAAACAATACCACTTTTGAAGTAGGCTTGTGAATTTGAATCTGAATCTTACAAATCCTCTACATGTCTGAAAAGAGAGGCAATGACAGATACACATGGAAAATATTAAATAAAATTACGAGTGTGGTCAGTCAGATCCAGTCTTTAGGGAAATCTATAGGACATTTTCATTTCTCCAACAAAACAAAACAAAAAAAGGTTTTAAGAGCAAAAAGAAAATGGAAGTAGAAATTATAGAACAAAACAGAACTTGAGACATTACGACCAGTTTTACAATATGGCTCTTATGCACGAAGGCTGTCCAGAAAGTATCCAGCCACACATGTCTCTTTTTCATAGTACAGGGCTAGATATTTTCTGGACAGTCCTCATAGATCTCGGTGCAAACAATGAACCAAGTGAAAAAAATTAGAAGGCTATCTAAGAAAAGCAAATATTGACTATATACTGATGTGATTTATGAATTACTATTTTTAGGTGTGATCATGATATGATCACGTTAAGTGGTGTTACCTTTTAGGGATGCTTATTGAAATATCTACAAAAGAAATTATATGATGTCAGTGATTTGCTGCAAAATAAGCAGTTGGGAATGGCAGAGTTTGTGGCTATAGATGAATAAGATCGGCCACATATTGATAATTACTGATATCAGATGATTGACATTAAGTCTCTATTGTTTAGATTGATATTAAATCTCTATATGTTTACATTTTTCTATAATAAAACACTGAAGAAAAATAATGATAAATATTTCAGAAAAGTTGTATTAGGACTGGTACACTTCTATTGTATTTAGCAACTCAGAAGCCACTGGAGTCCTTGGCAAATCCAGTTTCTTTGGGGTTTCTTAAGGGTGGGACACAAATTATAGTGAGTTAAGGACTGAGAAAAGGGAGGGAAATCAAGATGTTTTTCTCTCCTTTTTTATTTTTTGAGATCTTGGAGACTTTGGAGGATGAGCGGAAGAACCAGTAAAGAGGGAGAACCGGAAAGGTCAAAGTGTAAGACAGAGCAAGGGCCAGGAAAATGTTGCTGTGAATGGGATCAGGAGCACAGGCAGGGGAGTGAGTCTTAAATTTGATCAGTGACAGGTCTTTTGTGGTAACAGAAGTGCAGGAAAGGATGATCAAATATGAGTCAGTGTGTAGAGTCAGTGGACGAAGACAGCAAACTCTCCTATAATGGCTATGATTTTAATGAAGAAGGAGATTAAATATTCTGCTGAGTGGGGAGTAAAGGAGATATTGAAGGGAGCAGATTCAGCTGGTCCCAGAGAATAGAAAAAGCTGATTAGGAAACCAAAGACGGGCTCTGGGCAGTATGGAGGTCACAGTTGCAGAGACCAGGATGTTTGAGTGGCTTCAATCTTCAGATCTGATTTTCTCCAAGAGGGCGCAGCAGTACAAACATGGGCATGAAAGAGAACAAGTAGATGGATCTGGGGCTAGAGCCTTACCAGAGTGTGACGGGAGGTCAATTGCACATGGAATTTGGAGACGTGGGCAGGGAAGCATTTGATGTTATAAGCTAAAGATCTAATCTGGAACAGAAAAGAAATAAAGGCAAGAGAAAGAAAAGGTAGCAAGGGATTGGATGCCCCTGTAAGATCAAAGAACAGGTATGAAGGAAGTAATTGAGCAAGAGAATTAGTAAAATAAGAGATTGTTGTTAGAAAGTAGGATGTGCAGATTTAGTAATTTGCAACTGAAATAGTTGCAAGTGATTAAAAAGAAGTCAAGGATGTGATCATGTGTGGAGCCGACATATAGCAAAGATGAAATTCACTGGAAATGAGGAGGTCACAGAAATAAAAGGTCGAGATGCTGGTGTTCTATGGGCTTTGGAGTGAGCCAGAGTAATGGCTAGACTGGATAGAAGAAGATGGCTAGACAATGTTCACAGTGCTACCATCCTCAGTAAATTAAGAGGACACAGCCAGACGGCCTGAGCTTGAAAGAAACAGGACTTTTTAGTGGAGATCTAAGGAGCAGTGAAATAGCCCTGGAGAGCAAGTAAGAAGAGGACCGACCTTCTTGCTATCTTGAAATAAAATACACGCTAATGAACAGTTTCTCCTTGAGGAGACAGCAGGAGAGGTGGTGAGCTTATGACAGAACTAGGATTCCACTGAGGCAGGCAGTAGGGAAAGCTTCTCATGAGAAAGCTGAGGGTGATGGTGAAAGCATTTACATGGAATGAAAGATAGGGGCAGGGAGGAGGCCATGAGAGAAACATCTAGAAGGAAGGGAGCAGTGAATGAAGGATTCAGGTGAAATAAGTGATTTCTAATGCTATGTGACCCCATCAGGAATGGTAAGGTGGAGAATGGGAGAAAAGGGCCTAGAATTCAGGACAGGGTGCTAATATTGACGAATTCTAGAATAATGAGGACAGCATGAAGGGAGAGGGAGTTAAAGCACATTGCAAGCAGGAACATGGCCATGGATGTTGGAATCTGCTAAGGAGTGTGTAACAACTCGCTTGCAAAAAAAAAATAACACAACTCATTATATTGTCCTCCTCCTACCCCGCCCCCCCACAACAAGTTTCATCATTAAACCAGTTAAGGAGAACTACCTTGAAGCAGAAACTCTGTTGGAGTGGTTTGCCTTGCAAATGGAGAACCAGGCTATGTTTTAGGCAGCTGAACCAACAAATGCAGGAGAGAAATAAACCATTTTCATCCATGTGGCTGGAAGGTAGGGAATCCAGTTAGGGAATGAGGCTGCAAAGATAGGTCTATACTTGATTGTGTAGATTTATTTTTATTTTATAGGTGATGACAAGTCATCTTAGGAGGGAATTAATCAAAATTTAATTTTAAGGAGTTTTCTTTGCAATAGTATGGAAGATGAATTTGCTCATGTGCCAAAATCAACATTCATTGAGGTCATATTGTGTACCAGGTATTGTGATGAATGTTTTAAATACATTAGTTCATTAAATTCTCACAATAAACTTTTGAGTAGATATCAGCACCTCAATTTATTAAGAGGAAATGGGCACAAGAGGGTTTTAAAAACTTACCTGATGTTCTCAGAGAAGAAATGAGGAAACTGCAATTCAAATTCAGATTTGTGTGACCCCACAGCCTATGTTCTTTCCTACACCAACCTGCTAAGCCTGGAACAAGTAGTCCAGTTACAAGCTATTTGGTCATCCAGTTGAAATCCAGAATTTAGGCAGTGAGCTTGTGCAGGAGAACACAAATCTGAGAGATGAAATCAGCCAAATGCAGTGACCAACTGACTTGATTTGAGAGGGGAGGGTTAGCATTAATTGTTCTATGGTAGATAGAACAATTATGAGTTGTTGACTCTGATCTCTCTGCCTTCTGCATCTGAGTGGAAGACTGGGGGTGTCAGTGACTGAGACATGACATATAGGAGGAGGAGCAGACTTAGATTGGGGGCAGAAAATGAGGAGGTTTGGCTTGCTCAAACTGCGGTGCCTATGAATTCCTACAAGATTGAAAATACTTGTCTCAATTCATTCAGATTGCTAGTACAAAATACCTTGAATTTGGTAATTTATAAACAACAGAATTTATTGCTTACAGTTTTGAAGGCTGAGATGTTCAAGATCAAAATGTCAAAATATTGGGTGTCTGGCAATAGCTGTCTGCCTCACATGAGCTCAAACAAGTAAGCTCACGATCTCATCTTGGAAAAAGTGCGACATACCTCAATGCTGCATATCACTACGGTCACCTTCGAAGTTCTCCTCGTGGGAATCAATGCACCAATAGCACCAGTGCCTCATCCACCCTTCAAAGCAATTTTATAACTTTTTCTGAAATGGCCATCAGAGCTGTCATCATATGAAGGTCTGACAGTTAAGTTCACAAACTCATCCTAGAAAAAGTGCCCCATACCTCATTGCTGAATATCACTGCAGTCACAGAAGGGCAAGGGGAGTGCTTCAAAAGTGATCGCAGTGAAATTCAGCAGCGAGGTATGTGGCACTTTTTCTAGGATGCGTTCACAAACTTAATTGTTCAACCTCACAGATAGTGCCTTCTTGCTGTTTTCTCACCTGGCAGGAGAAAATGAGCCTTCATATATGAGTACTAATCCCATTCATGAGGACAGAGACCTCATGATCTAGGCACCTCCTAAAGCTCCCACCCTTTAATACTTTAATACTATCACACTGAAGACTGAGTTTCGATGTGAATTATGGAGGGTAGGAGGAGAATACAAACATTCACGTCCCAGCAATAGTCAAGTTCAGGTATAAGAGTTCAGTTAAAAATATAGACATGACAGTGATCAGCATCTAGTTAGCCATTTACTCCTCAGGTGAAAGTGATGAATAGGATGTGAATTAAAGGGGATAATAAGTGCTATCTTGGAGCCGCTGAAGCATGGGAATTCTCATAAAAGAACATGGGAAAGGCTGATCTACCCCAGAGATGACAAGAAATATACAGATGGCAGGGCAAGAAGCAGATCCCAGGGTCATCAGTGAGAATAATTCTGGTGGAGCCTTGGTGACAGACTGTGAGTGGTTGGAGAGTGAAAAGGGAAGACACCATATACTGACAGTGAGACTGTGAACTGAAGACAAGGCAGGGACTAGCAGGGAAGACAGAGTCGAAGACGAATTTGATCATTGTCCTCTTTTGGAGACTTGAGTAGGTGTGTGGTCTGAAGAGAAGGAGCCAGTGGAAAGTGTAGATCAAAAGTATGTGGTTTTAAAAATGGAAAGAGAGGATTTCAAGTGTCTACTTGGGGTTGGTGTGAGACACCCGTGAGCCTGGGAAAAGGCTACCAGGAAGTTGAGGGAGAGCCAAGAAGGAGAGGGGCCCGTTTTCCTCAGTGAAGTCAGGGACACAGTTATCTGCTAACAGTGGTGGGCACTGGGATGTGGTGGGGGAGGAAAGGGGTTTGGACGAGGTCCTGGAAGAGATGGGATAGGGCCCTGACTCCAAAGGATGTCTGAACTACACAGATTTGAGGACCAGCGAGGGCTAAACATCACAGGTGCCTTTCATGGGTGATGTCTAATTGAAATTTTACAAGGTGATAAGAGGAGCATGACTAAAGTTGTCATTGTTGAATCTCTGTGGTCTTCAGAAATCTTCTGAATCTGACATTCAAAGCTCTGCACAACTGGTCGACGCCATTGCTACAGCAGGTCAACAGGTTCAGATGTGGGAGATACAGCACTTCACAGTTCTTCTAAACTTAAGGGCCTCAAAGATCAGTAGAACAGCATTACCTGGGACTTATTAGAAAAGCAAATTCTCCCCACCCCAGACCCTCTCTATCAAAAACCCTGGGGATGGAGCCCAGCCGTCTGTGTGTAAGTAAGCTTTCCAAGTGATCCTGACCCTGCTGGAATAGGAAGAGCCCTGCTCTAAATCACCATGAACTTCTCTTTCAAATGTCCCATCGTACAGAGAGTGGTGGGCAGTATTTTGAGGGATCCTTCCTTTCTCCCAGGGACCTGGGAAGCTGGTTTAGGGTGAGGGCAGGAGAATGAAAACTAGTGTACCACCCCTAGCTAGGTTCCCCTGTGTGATTAATGTCGTACTTGTTCTGGCCAACGGTTTGTACTGTGAATATACTTGAAACTCTGAACTAATTACAACCTTTTGTGGTGTGCTGGGAACAATAGCTATGCTAGAAACTCTTGACAGCATGGGCTAATATCTTTCTCCTCTTCTTAATTTGAACCAGAATAAAATTTAAAGGAAGCAGGAACTACATTTCTTACCATTATTAATCACTTTTGCAAAACCATGACTGAAAATAACCTCCTTTGTCTTAATAAGAAGGGCAGAGTGAAAAAATGCTATTTTAAAAATACTGGAAATGGAAGGTTTGGGCTGATTTCCATCTTATTAACAATGAGAATTTTCAGAGAGGCATACGGCTGATAAAGAAATGAAATAAATGGCTAACTATTTTAGCCCCTTCTCACAATAATGGTTACCTTAGTGATCTGTATTTGAAACTCACTGGATATTATAATTTTACTATTTAAACAAAAGCCAATGGTGGAGTCTCACTCAATAATTGGATTAGTGATACCCTCACACTTAAGCTTGTAAATTAAATAATATATGGAAGAATCCTCCAAATTGTAGAGAGAATTGGTGCTAAGAAAAAAGACTTTGAAGTGGAAATCAAATTTTAAAAGAGGCTACGATGTAATACTTTCTTCATAAAAGTAAATATAACCCCCAAAAAGCTCAAAGACAAACCAAACAACAGGAAATTTGGCAGCACAAACGTGCATTTTGGACACTCTACTAAACAAGAACTCATATTTCTAACACAAAGATGAAATATTATAAAAGAAAATCTGCATTCCTGGGGTGACTGTCATGCTGGAATTAGCACACTGAGAGAAATAAATCTAATCTTGAGGCCTGTAGCAAAGTCCAGTTATGAATTCACTTTGCATAACTAAAACAATTGCCAGAGAGGCAATAGCACATAGCAGGCTTTTAGAAAGAGAGAAGCTATGATTTTAAAGATCCAAATTTAAAAAATAAAGCTTCTTTATACAGAATTTTAGAAATCTTTCCATTAAATAAAAAAAATGTGGAAAATATGCAATCATTGTTAATTCTCTCTGTGATTTGAATAATTAATATTCCAATTAATTTCATATATAGTTTTATTTAAACTTTGCATGAAGATTGAGCAGTTTGAATTTTTGAATGGGAAAGGCAAAAGGAGGGATATAATAGTGCCAATTTTGGGGTATTTGAGGGTTTTGTTTTGTTTTTTGAGATAGAATCTCACTCTGTCACCCTGGATAGAGTGTTGTGTCATCATAGCTCACAGCAACCTCAAACTCTTGGGCTTAAGTGATCCTCTTACCTCAGTCTCCTGAGCAGCGGCACCTATCAGCACCTCCCATGATGCCTGGCTTGTTTTAGAGATGGGGGTCTCACTCTTGCTCAGGCTGGTCTCAAACTCCTGAGCTCAAGCAATCCACCTGCCTTGGCCTCCAGAGTGCTAGGATTACAGGAATGACCCACCATGCCTGGCCCAGTATTTGAGGTTCTGTTCTTATTAACACCCAAAAGATTGGCTTACTTGATGAACAACAAATAGACACATTTATTATCAGTGGACAATTTACTACATAAAAGTATTATGCAATCTTGACATTTTAAAATGATTCTCTCGTTTCATTAGCTAAATAGACTTATCGAGAAAAAAATAAGGAATTTCTCATTAGTGACAAAAGCACTTTTTTTGGTCAGAAATTTGAGGCAATATAAATAAGGGAATCTTTTTTTTTTTTTTTAAGCATAGTAATAGAACCTTTTTTGATAGGGGCATTTTGCTGATCAGCAAAATGATAAACATATTTTGTTTTAACTCCACACAAGATATATTCAGGGAAGCAAAGGAAATAAATGTCATGGCCTTTGCCCCACAGGTAAAAAAGTCAAAATATAGCCATGTGTAAAAAATACTATTGTTATTGTTGGTTACCATATAGACAGTGCATGAGAAATGAATAGTAAAATGAATGAATAGTAGAGCAAATAATCAGATGTTTATAGTTGGGGCACGGTGGCTAAGGCCTAGAACATGTAGAGTATAAATCCTCTACCTATCCACATGTGAATTTGCATACTTAGCATCATCTGTCTCAACTTCCCCTTCCACCTAACCTACTGGAAACAAAACAAAACAAAATCACCTACCCTTGGTCTTGCTGTCCATTTCCCATCCTGTTTACCTTCTGCCTTTTCCTACCAGACTTCAGTCTCCCCCCTACAATCTATATTCATCCTCATGATTGCCACTAGACCTGCTCCTTCGAAAGTTGCCCTGACCTGCTTCTTGGCTGGGGTCATTGTGCCATTTTCATTTGCTTTGATGACTGGGCTCCTTTATAATGTTGACTCTTCCTGTAGAACATCCTCTTTAAGTACATCAGTAGTCAGGCTGCTTTCAGAGTACATAAAAAGCTGCATACTTAAGTCTCTCCTGTATAATTCTTTTAAAAAAAATAAAAAGGCATTGCCTGAATAAATTCTGTTGAGTACCAACTCTTACCTTTTACTGTATCGTAGCACATTAAATTTCCCATCCATCAAAAAATGCTGGAGTTGATGCTTAGAAATAAAGTATGTACTCTTGGCTGGATTAAAACATTCATTATTCCACTCAGCTTTTCTGTTTGCTGAGGTTTTGGATAATTTTTCTCCTGTGCTGCAGTTTAGCTTAGTGGCTAGACGAGTTATGAGACTTTGGACTTTCTATCATTGCATCCAGTTTGGAAAATTTCAGCAAATTCGAATTAAACATTGGGTTAATATTTATTTTGGTCCTAATACAGCTTCAGAAGGATTTAGTTTCCTGATACTGTTTGTGTATTTTCCAGGTCAGTCCCTTTCTTTAGACTTCAAAGGGCTTATATTTCTTTTACTTGTATTGATACTATCTTCTAAATCATTTCTGCACTAGATTTTGGGGCCCTAAAATTCAATTCCTTTGTGTTGATTGGTCAGGTACACGGCCTAACTTCACTCGGGTGTTGGTATGTGGATCTTGGACACCACCCTTGGGTGCTACCATCCAAAACCCTTTCATGACACACATTTGATTGATAGAAATCACTGACTTCCTCCAAATGGATCTTGACATTGTATAATCTGTCCAAGGAGTTACCATGCCTCTCAGTCCTCTAATCTTTTAACAGTGATTTTGAGAATGAAATCTTCTGAGTGACTGGAGAATGATGGTTTTGCACAAATTAGAAAGATAATCTTCAATTTTCAAGCAACTATTGTGAAATCAATAAAACAAGCATTACTTATTTCACTTTTACATCTTCTGCCATGGTTAAAATGATGACTGTCTTAGCTGATTGGTTTTCCTTTTATATCCTAGAAAAGAATAATAATTTGAACTTTTTATATAACCTATAAATAAAAGAGATCAGAAACCTTTTCTCCTAAGGAAGAATACTAGCTTTATTACCTTTCTCATTCATTAAAAATGATTGTACATTTTAATAAGTGTTAAATATAGCTATTTTATAAATAATACAATGATAAAATATTTTGTCCACTTAATCATAGTGAATATAAAGTCTGACAGTAAAGTTTGCAAATTCATCCTTGAAAAAGTGCTACATACCTTATTACTGAATATCACTATGGTCACCTTCGAAGTACTCTTCCTCTTTTATGCTTACATGGATGGAGCTGGAAAATATTCTTAGCAAAGTATCTCAAGAATGGAAGAAAAATTATCCAATGTACTCAGCCCTACTATGAACTAATTTATAACTTTCATATGAAAGCTATAACCCAATTATAGCACAAGAATATGGGGAAATGGGTGAGGGAGGGCAGGGGAGGGAGGAGGATGGGTTGAGGGAGGGCAATTGGTGGGATCACACCTATGGTGCATCTTAGAAGGGTACAGGTGAAACTTACTAAATGCAGAATATAAAGGTCTTAACACAATAACTAAGAAAATGCCATGAATGAAGGCTATGTTAACCAGTTTGATGAGAATATTTCAGATTGTACATGAAACCAGGACATTGTACCCCATGAGTGCATTAATGTACACAGCTATGATTTAATAAAAAAAAAAAAACAAAACAAAGTACTCTCCCTGGGAAGCTATGGACTGCCAGTGTGTAGTCACCCATCAAAGCACTTTCTCTAGGGTGAGTTCATGAAAGTAATTGTCAGACCCCATATGACGTGAGCTTTGATGGCATTCCAGAAAAATCATTCTAAAATTTCTTTGAAGGGTGGAGTACTTTGAAGGTGACCATAGTGATATTTAACAACGGGCCTTTTTCTAGGATGAATTTGCAAATGTAATTGTCTGACCTCATCTGCAACTAGAATAGAATTGCTATCCTTTCCCTGCAAGACTATGAGCTCCTTGAGAGTAGGCCCATCTCCTTTTTATCTATATCCCCATTACCTGGCATAGTGCTTGGGACTTTATAGGCACTTAATAAATCATGGATTTAATGTATAAACAAATAAACCCTAGGGTTTTCTGAAAGATGTACATTGAACATATATCTGTAGCAAATATTTACTTAGCAGTGGCGTTGAGCAGAAAAATTCATGGCATCATGAAAAATATAATAATTAGCAAACTGACATTAAGCTTTAAAAATCTTGTTAGGAAATATTACAAAACTATTAATATATTATTGGAGGGGAAGGGAATCTAAGGCAACCATCTAGGAGTAGAGTGACCTGCTAAATATTTTCTTTACAAAGTAGATGAGTAGGCTCGGCACCTGTGGCTCAAGCGGCTAAGGTGCCACCCACCTACACCTGAGCTGGCGGGTTTGAATCCAGCTTGGGCCCACCAAACAACAACAATGGCTGCAACAAAAATAGCTGGGTGTTGTGGCAGGCGCCTATAATCCCAGCTACTTGGGAGGTGGAGGCAAGAGAATCGCTTGAGCCCAGGAGTTGGAGGTTGCTGTGAGCTGTGATGCCACAGCACTCTACCCAGGGTGACAGCGTGAGGCTCTGTCTCAAAAAGAAAAATAAATAAATAAAGTAGGTAAGTAGAATTCCAATTCATTTTTAGGAATGGTCTGAAAAGCTGCGCCGCCTGAGTGTGTGTCCTTAGCTGTCCCTACTGTTGAGAGAGTGAGCTTTTGTCTGATTGAGCAAGAGCAGAGGTTCCCCAATGGGCTTGGCTGAGGGGCTCATGTTCCTGGACAATCAATCACGTCTTGACATGCTGCAGCCCAGCTACATGCAGGAATGCTCTTTGTAAAGAGGCCCCTAGGAAAGTCTCTCTTGTGGGCTGTGGTTCCTTCCAGAAGAATGGGGCCCAACTCATCATTAAACCATAACTTATAAGAGAAATTCCTATCCTAGACGAGGAGATGTAGGGAGGATGGAGAGGCTTCCCCATGTTCTAATGAGACTTCTCAAAGGAGGTGACATCCAAGCTGAAGTCTGAAGGAGGCATTTGGTAATGGGCGGAAAGAGTCATTCAAGCAGAATGAACAGAATATGCAAAAACACAGGAGCATGGGGTAGTTGACACTCTCTAGCTGTGCCAATTTAGAAAAGGTACTTAACCTCTCTGTGCCACAGCTTATACATCTATAAAATGGAGATTAAAATGCCACCAGTTCATAGGGGCTATTGTGAAAATTGGGTTAATAAATGTAAAGCTCTGAGAACCATGCTAAGCATCAAGTAAGCATTATTAAAGTAGCAGCAATAGTAATAATTACTGTTATTAGTATTAAATATTGTGGTTATCGTTGCTGTTGTTACTTGGATGATAAAGTGGCTTACTGGGGATTCAGCAATGGGTACATGACCAGGAGGGAATAATAAAAGGCAGGCTCTAAAGGCAAAAAGGGACCAGATGATGAAAGGCATCCACTATGTCCTGCGATGGAGTGAAGACTTTCACCAGAAGATGACAAGAGTGACATCTTCAGGTCAGGTGGGGCCTCATCACCTCCTGCTGATATGATGCAGAGTGAGAGTGGGCACTGAGGACATCTCCCCTTCCCCTCAGTGTTCAGAGCCACAGTGATAGCAGAATGTGCATTCTACAGCGGATGACTGCTTTATCACATCACCAGCAGTACTTTTACTCCACAGTAACCTCTGGGGACATCCCCTGTTCTGTTTCAACGTTAATTGATTGGCTGATTAATGCACACACAATTCTACCTCATTCAATGATAGCAACTTGACTGGCCAGTGTTTACATTTGCAATCCTCCATGAGACTTCTCCTCCCAACTCATACCACACCTATATTTCCGGATGAGGCCCCAGTTCTGAGGATGATAATCAAACTAATACTTAAAGCCACTTTTAACTGAATAATCCATGTGGCCAGCATTGTGCCATTGATGTCACATAATTTTAAGTATATTTTTGTAAATATACTGCCTTATTTTGAGTGAATCATTACAGCATTGTCTCATCTGACCTTCCAGCTAGCTTTATGTTTGCTTGCTGCTATTTGTATCTTTAATGTGACTTCTCTTTTTATCAACCTATGTTTTTATTTTAAATTTGAGGGCATAAAAATATATATTCCCTTCCTCATCCTATTTGGTTCCAAAAAACTTCTATCACTAGTACTGTTAGCCCTCACCCAAAGCCCCATTATTCTATTCACACCAGCTTCCCCTAAGTCCTAACTGCTCGAAGAGAGGATTTAAATAGGGCAAAACAAGAAGACAGAAGTGCCTTCATTTGTCTTAGATCTACAGGAAGTACACAGAGGGACTTCTTAATACATTCTAATATTGATTAATTTCACAATAGCTATGCATTTCTTTAACTTGTCTGACCATTTAATACATACTTGCACCTTCTTCTTTCAGCACAGGACATCATGTTGTTCATCTTTGTACTGTAGCTTGCAAGTATTTCTCACCATATGGAATGAATAGAATTTGCCCCTTAAGAGAAATGACTGCTTTATCAGCTTGGGAGATTGTCTTCATTCTTCTAGTACTTTGTGAAGAATAAATAAAAGTTTTTTAGTGGAAAAATAAATATAATTAATCTCTGAAAACTTTCTTTTTTTCTTCTAAAGTAGAGTAACTGGCCCTCCCATAAATTCTGGGGAACCAGGCCTCTGTGTTTACTACTGGAAGCAAACCAGCTCTGTGGAAGTTTCTGGAAAGGAATGTTGTGGAATTGGTGGTAGAATGAAATAGCTTTCTCTCCTGTCTTGGTTCCTTCAACTCAGCCCAAGTTAAAAGTAAGAAGAGGTCTCTTATAAGCTGTCAGTTCCTTTTCTCTTAGAACTGTCCTTAACAATTAAAAACTTCACTTTTAAACCGGAGTTCCTGTTTGCCTCTCTACCAAGCTCAGCTGCATTAAGAGACGCAGTAGGTCCCAATCCATGAGACTCTGGGCTTCCACCCACCTGTGGAACTTAATTTATGCCTCCCTGATTTGATGTTTTCTGTCCCTCAACCACCTTCCTTTAGTAAAGGCCGGTAAAGGAGCTGAGCTTTGCTATTCTTCTGCTGTTAGAACCGTTTTCTTACTACAACAATCCATGGACTATCAAAATGAAGTGTGTGTACATGTGTATGACTTTTATTTCCTCTCTTTACAGTATCGCTTATAATCTAGATTCCTAATAAATTATGGTGCCCATGCTTTTCTCTAAGAATACTTTTCTGCCACCCTTACCCCAAAAGTCCATCCAGTGGAAAAATAGTTCTTCAAAAGCAGAGAATGTGGGGTGGTGCCTGTGGTTCAAGAAGTAGGGCACCAGCCCCATATATCGGGGGTGGCAAGTTCAAGCCTGGCCCCAGCCAAAACTGCAAAAAACAAAACAAAAAAAAAAGCAGAGAATGACTGTGTCTTTTTTATCATGTTTGTGACAAAATTATTACCAATTTCTCTGAGGTGGGTCTCTCCCCATGCTCATTCTTCCTACGTAATCCTCTTAGGTAATCTTTTCTGAAATACACCTTTCATTGGCCATTTCCTTGTACCACAACATACAACAGTGTTTGTATTCTGTGGAATTTTAACAGGCATTTTTTAGAGGTGGGAGTTCCAAGATTTAAAAAATATATATACAGAAAGAATTAAAGTCAACAAGTTTCTTTAGCAGGGAGGCCTTTTAAACATATTCCTCAAGAATGGGTGGAATATGTAAAGGCAAATATGGGATTTGTTTTAACTCATGTGTACTGAAAGAATGCTTGAGTAAAAATGCAAGAAATGTTCCTTGAACATAACTCTGGCAAGTGTGGCTGATAACCGCTCACTGACTTTCCTAATCATTTCGGACACTTCAACCAGCATTTCGTGGTTCTCCACACTTTTGACCAAGCAGCTAACCATTAGTCTCACAAGTTTGAAAACCAATCTTTCCAATTTGAATTTCCGATAATAGTGTCAAACAAACAAATTTTAAAATCAGTAAGGATAGGGATTATTTGAACAACACAGTGAATGAACTTGACTATATTGAAAGAGAAAAGAGAGAGAGAGAGGAAGAATTAAATGTTCAGAAATAGTGTTCAGAGATGGAGGGATGACAGGGCCGTAAAAGCAAGGGATTTTGCTTTGCATGAAGATATATACAATGACATCACCTCTTGGAATGGTGATTAAATCAATATACCACTTATTTTCTTCTAATGACTTTATGTCCTTTATGGAATCGAAGTTCTTGTATGGGAAATGAGATAGAAGGAAAAAAAATCTGATTTAAATCCTAGAAATCAGACCTCAGGAGGATTTTGCCGATCCCTTGTGCAATTCCCTGAGGCAATATTTGCATTTATTTTGTGACAGAATCTTAGTCAAATTTGCACTGTTATATTCCTGCATGTTTTGTAATGATAACATGTAGGTTGGTATGTAAACATTCATGTGGACATTTGGTCCACTGCTGACTGTCCATTCTTTATTTATATTTCTGACTAGTCTCCATTTATCATCTTTTTTCTATTCCACTGTTCTTTCCCTCTTCTATCCAAAGAAAACTGGTGTCTAGAGAAGAATGATTTAGATATCCTTCCAGTGCCATATTTTTTCCATCTCATGTTAAATATAATTGAACTTTTAGAAATTGGTATGTTAATTATTGCACTAATGTACACAATTATGATTTAATAAAAATTTAAAAAATAAAATAAATAAATAAAAAGAAATTGGAATGTTAAAAATATGGTTTAATATCTTGAACTATCCACTTATTTTTATGTGCCGTTTAGTGGTAGACTCAGATACATGAATAACTTACCAGATTCCTGTGGTGCAACACTCCTATAGTCATAAAACCGTTCTTATACTAATTTTAATCAACACCCCAAAACTCAGTACTTAAATATAATGTAAATGTCTTTTATTGCATTTCTATATTAATTGCTTCCCTCTTCTCCACTGAGCTAAGAACTTTTTGAGGTCAGTGGCCATATTTTATTTCTATTCTATATGCCCCATAGCTTTTGGTCAGGGTGGTACGTTATTAATATGTAATATGTAATATAGGTCTTACTGACTGGTTACATATCGATTAAATTAATCCATTAGCATTTATATTGGCTAGCAACAATGACAGGATATGATAATCTCTGGGATTTTATATTTATTGCAAATTTGTTTCAATATTCATTCCTCTACCTGGTTTCTGAAACACAACTGTATCCTCATAGACCTGAAAAGACACCTCTGTTCATTCTTTATTAATATTTCTTTTTCTACTCTATTGATCTGTCCCTCCTCTGTCCAAGGGAAAGCCCACATGAATGTTTGTATACCAACCTACATGTTATCATTACAAAACGTGCAGGAATATAATAACAGTGTAAATTTAATTAAGATTCTGCCATGAAGTAAAGGCAAATATTGCCGTTTCTGTCCTTCTGATCAAAAGAATATGAGATTTGATCAGTTATTCATTCATTAAACCAGCATTCAAGGAGAACTTAATATTTATAACTTCATGCCAGAGACTTGGGTTAGAAATAAGGCACTATCCCTGGTGCAGCAAGTTTATAGGATACATCTTATTACTCAAAGCTGTATGATGAATAGAACTAGATTTTTTAAAGGAAAAAAAATTTTTGTTAACCTCTAGTATTGCCTTAAGTTGTTTTCATTATAGTGCGGTGCCTGTGGCTCAAGGAGTAGGGCACTGGCCCCCTATACTGGAGGTGGCAGGTTCAAACCCAGCCCTGGCCAAAAAACTGTATAAAATAAAAGTTATTTTCATTATAATTTAATTTAAATACATATAGACAAAGAATAAACTATATGCTCCTTCTCCTTATTCATTGAATATATAACTAGTGAGAGCTTACTGTGGTCTAGGCTCTGGGAATATGACATGACAAAGGTAGACAGAATCCTTAACTCCATGGAAATTTCATTCTGTTGGGAAGAAAAAAATATAGAAACCAAAATAAACAAACAGAGTTAATTCTCATTATGAACAGCAGTTGTATTCTGAGGGTTGCCTGAAGGAAGCGTGTCTAACACATACACACATATGTTTTTTCAGTACGGCACATCACAGCCTTCTTGGGCTTAGGGACACCAGACAGCACTTCTGCACCACTCTTGGGAGCCATTCTAAAACAGCAAAATCACCAACAAAAAAATGCAGAAATGCTAAAAGACACCAAATAGACCACACCAAATAGACCACAAAAAGAATATTCGTTTACATCATAAAAGCTGAAACAAGAAGGTGGAACATAGTCTTACTCCATCATTGCTGGGAACATGTGGATTAGGTTGACTCAGAGTTTTTGTTTCTATTCCACACTTATCAATGAATGTCCTCAAAATACTGATTTGGTGGTTGCAAATAAATTTTAGGGAGTAGGGGAACTTGCAAATAAAGAATCCATGAATACTGAGGATTGACCATACATAATAAATAATCAAATAGTAATAGATGTTACAAAGGAAATGAGGCAGAGTTAGGGACAGAGAGTGACGGGGGCTTGGAAGAGCTATGAGATACTGGTCACTAGGACATTTGAATAGATGTGTTTCGTGAGTAGTAAGGGGCCCTGTGAAGATGAGGAGCAGAGGGAGCAAAGGTTAAAGTCTCTGATGTAGGAGTGAGCTTGAGTCCTTTGAGGAACAGGTCAAAGGCCGCCACATTTGCTGGGAAACTAGAACAGAGGATGAGATTCAAAAGATAAGAGGGGGGGTCAGATAATTCACCCCCTTCTTGGCCTAATGAGGCACTCAGATCGTGTTCTAAAGGGTGAGGGGAACCCCCTGTGGGCTTTAAAATATATTTAAGCTATAGCTTACAATTCTTAAATAATTTTACAGCCCCCTAACTTTACAAATTGAATTTGACCCCAAACAATACCATTTACATGAACTACATTAACTTAACATGACAAGCAATGTTTTGCTGAAACGAAAAGTGCCATTCACGGTGTGACCTTTGGGCTGACTTTCGTGGTGCGCATTTTCCCAGTCCAGCCACCTCTGTGTCTCTGTGCTGGATGATGGCTCCCAGAACTGTCCTCCTTGTGACAGATGCAGCGTTTCCTGTTCCTGGTTCCTTTTTGAGTTTCTCCCTCTAGTCTGTCCTGACTGTGGCAAGGGCAGTCCTGCAGGCCTGGACCCGACATGCACAGTGAAGAGTCACGGAACCCTTACATAGTTTTTGACTCTCACCTAAAGGAAAACATAAAATCAGTGTTTCCTTAGAGAACTCAGACACCCTACCCCTCAAGAATGAAACCCACAGGTGCTCCAGGATTGTTTGAAAAACCTGGCTCGCACAGAATATTTTCACGGCGATAGTAGGATGCTGTAATGGTAGATACATGTCACTATAAATATCTCCAAACCCGTAGAAAGTACAACACCAAGAGTGAACCCTGTTGTGAACTGGGCAGCCTGGGGGATAATGACGAGTCAGTTGTAACAAATGTGCCATATGGGTGAGGCTATGCACGAGTCGTGTGTATAGGGCGTATATAGGAAATCTTTGTACAGTGTTCTACTCAGTCTTACTGTGAGCCTAAAACTGCTTGGAAGAGTAAAGTCTAAAACAAAACTCCTTGCTCTGCAGGCAAAACTAAAGGACACTTCCGGAATGGAGAGTGGTGCGTTAACACTGTAACTAAAACGGAGCAGCCCCAAGACGGAGGGGCTTAAAAGAACTCAGAAAGCAAGGGCTGAGGTCGGGGGAGGACACCCTGTGCATTCTGTAGGTGTCTGAGAGACTCGATCGAGATGGCAGGAGAAGGAAAGAGAACAGGATATTCTCCAAAGGTAGCACGCAGTATGCACCTAGGCTTGCAGACGCAGGATTCTGCGTGGGGAGGAGATCGTGAATGCAGCCCACTGGCTGGAGCAGAGGTTTTTGATTAGGGAGTGAGGAGGAAACACACTTGGAGGGCTGTTCCTGCCATTTCAGCACGGATCTGCCCAGTGGGATCAGATGGTGGTATTCATAGCCCCGTGCTGTCTTGTTACAGTGCTGGCTGTGGGATCTGCGGCATGGAAGTACTTTCTCAATGTAGCTATTTGTACGGAGCCTGTCACTAGCTCAGCAAGAGGTAAAAATTACTTGACAGTCTCTCCTGGCTCTCACCCATCCACAGCGTGAGAGAGAGTGGGGGTGTCAGTCAGAGTGGGTGGGCGCTGGGAAAAGGGAGTCCTTAAGAACCGGAGCTTTCAGTGAAGGAGAACAAACAGGATTAGGAGGCTTACCCACAGTTGGGGGGCACCCATGCCAGGCAGCCGTCCCCCACAGTGGAGTCTCTACACCCACCCACCTCTATTTAGCCCTACTTAATTGGGTAAGGAAAGAAAGTCTCTCCTCTCTTAATCTCTCTCTCTCTCTCTCTCTCTCTCTCTCTCTCTCTGTCACACACACACACACACACACACACAATCACTTTGGAATTTAAAATCTCAGCTAATGACCCTTCTCAAAATCAAAAAGCCACATTTTGGTACAGTTCTACCAGTTTCCTATTAAATTGCTAACGTGGACCACTCACCATATGCAGTACGCTCATTTAAACCCATTTCACTTCTTAAAACGGGGTGATAACATTTTGGATTTCAATTTTGTTTGTCCTGTAAGAGTCTTGAGTTTAGGCCAAAAACCCAGGCTTTGGATGAATGTGCTTTAGACCTCATTTTTTGTCACAAAGCCAAGTGGACTTGGGAGAGAGGGTGGAGCTGTCTGTTGAGACATGATTTTTAGTCTTGCCCTTTGCCTCTGGAGCCAGGGCCCTGGCCCACATCCAGCTGCACGAAGAGAAGATTATAGTATTTTCTAGGTAATTTTAAGGAGCACAACCCCAAAGTAAAGTCAGGTGGTTTCAGGTCTGCGCTGAATTTCTTATGTTAAGGATTTGTCATGATTTGGATTTTCGGCAGAGCTGTACTTTAAATGATGAAGGGGGTTGTATTCTTTTGCAGACAGGCATGTTTTGGTTGTTTGCTAATGACCTCTGGTTTTGCTTATGGGGAGTTTTGTTAACAAATGGAAATGGAGTAAAATAAAAGGCTTTCTTTTTTTATGTTCTCTTTTTTGTTCTTTTTTCATTTTTTAAACAATGGGCAAACTGTCAAAACTGAGCTATAGATATTGGTTATTGTAGCATCATTAATACCATGTAAAAATAACTTAGTCACTTTGGCAATCAGACACATTCTTCTGATCTCCTGTCGTTGCTTCTAAACAGAGCCTTCTCCTTGCTATTTGATAGATCCTATTGTTAAGAGAACTGCAGAAATGTATTCAAAAATCTTTCCAACCTCAGGAACCTATTCAGCACTAATTAGCCTTTAAGGCAGCTGATGAGGAGAGCTCGCAGGGGATGTACTGGAGTTTAAAGTTTAACCCCAACCTCTGGATGAGGCTTCAGCTCTAGGACCCATGTCCCTCTGCCTACCCTACCCTGCTTGCTGGCCTTGCCTTTTACCATTTCCCATTTCACCCTCTAGCCATCTTTCATAAAAGATAGGGAAGTTGAGGATGTCTGTAGAAGGCAACAAAATTAAACAGAAGCAAACTCTAAATTCCAGTGCAAAGGACTTCTGTTTCAGGGGAAAATAGCTCTGCCTACAGGCTAAAGTGACTGACTGAATTGAACCAAATTTGTAATTACTGGCTCAAGTTTAGGTGGGTCCCTGGGAGAATTTAACCTATTTGTATTGAGGCAGCATTGATGTCACCACAGCTTTCCACTCTACATCCTTGCTTGTTCCAGTTTCCTCAAGACCATGGCAAGACTATGGTTAGGATGTAAACCTAAGTGGAAAAATTCAAGAGAAGGTCTGCTGTCTCCAGAGGGGGCAATTTTTTTTTATATTCATTACCAACAACCTGTCTCTTTCGGTGGAAGGCACAATATAGCTGATGATGGAGCTGCCATCATGGACCACAAAAACATGTGTTGAGGAAGGAGAGAATTAGCTACGGAGAAGTAGACTTATGTCTCTCAAATTGCACTCTTGGTGGCAATGGCATCGATGCAGAATTGCAAACATGCTCACGTGGACATGCATTAGAAGCTAAGAGAAAAAAAACATCTGCCTGTTCTTCTCCTTTGAGAGTCATATTAGTTTACTAGGGCAGCGATAACATAGCAATGGGTCATTTATATAACAGAAATGTATTCTTACACCGTGTTGGAGGCCACAAGTGCAAGGGTAGGTGTCATCTCGGCTTGTTTCATCTGACAGCCTCTTCCCTGGACTTGCAGATGGCTCCCAGCTTCCTGAGTCTTCACGTGGTCTTTCCTTTGTGTCCTAATCTCCTCTTTTTATAAAAGGACACCCATCTCATTGGATGAAAGCCCATTCTTCAGACTTCATTTAAACCTAATTACCTCACCTTAAATGCCTTATCTCCAAATACAGTCATATGCTCAGATTCCCAGGCTTAGGATAACAACATTGGAATCTTGGTTATGGACAAACAGGGTTAACAATGATGAGCTTCCCCTAAGATCTTTTCACCCCCACCCCAGACCTAGTGCCCCAGTCTCTCCCAGACTGACTCCCAGGGGGAACAAAACCTTAAAGGACTGGTGAATGTCGAGGGAGAGGAGTGGGAACCGTTAATGGGAGAGGTGATTTTGCTGATGCTGAGTCCAGAGACCATTTCATCATGATCGCCACCCTCAGAATATATATACTAAGGTGCAGGGTGTCCCATTGCCATGTGGTACTGGTTTGGATTCAGGCTTCTTTAGAGTCTGTGCCTGTTTCTAGGCATCATTATTCTTCACCAGACAAATAAACATCAGAATATTTCCTGGAAAGATACTATCACTGTCTCTCTCTATATATATCTCTCTCTGTCTCTCTTCCTCTTGTCCCTCCTCCTGTCTCTCTCTACTTGAAATTTATATGGTAAATAAATATGGTAATAAAAAATATATGGTAATATGTTGATTTAAGTCACAGGGTATGCTTGTTTTTTTAAAGTAAGATAAAGGTCAGACACTAAACTGCCATTGCTTTGTTCCTATGATGCACAGAAAATTCCTGGCTAGATTTTTTGCTGCCCAACTCACTAGGGCCCACTTTTTATTTCTATTTTTCATGTAACTTCCCTGCTCAAGAATAGACCCCTGTTTTTTTTTTCCATAGTGTACCAAATGCTCAAATCTTAGCCATGACCAGGAACCAACTATGACCTTCATCAGAGGCTATGTCTCAAGGTGCCAGAGTAACGGGAAAGGTTCTGAGCCAAAGTAGCACTCTAGAAGCACAATAGTTAGCCCAAGGAGGATACCAAATTGAAAATCCATCAAAGGAAGTAGAGGTTCAGTCCTGGAGAGTCTGATTATGAATCTCAGGCCCAGGGAATGAGGAGGGCTCAAGGCTTTGTTCACAGGTGTCAGGTAGAAATGGAACTGGACCCAAAGGCTACGTGCTTCATTAGCCGCTTTCAATACGTTGTATCTGCGTTCTGTTTGCCAGGCTCTGTGCCAAGTGCTTGAGATACAAATCCACATAAGTGTCCCGAAACATCAAGGACGTTATGTCTAAATAGAAAATGGGCAGTCTTAAGGCCAAAAAGAGAGAGAGGGAAGGCCATAGATATAAACATGGTAATGGTGTTATGATCCTTTTGGAAATTACTAATTGGTGATTAGATAGATGAGTTGGATTAAAATATCACAAACACGTCCTAAAATGTAGGTTAACTTGCAGACCACTTAAAGTGCCCATAGGTATCCACATTGACCACTGCCACATTTCCCAACCACCCTCAACCAAACCTATCGATCTTCTGACACTTCATGTTCCAAGGCCATTGGTGAATCCCTCATCACCGCATGCAATAACTTCCTAGTACTCATCTTACAACACACTGTCCACAACCTTTTGTTCTTGAAGCTCTCTCTTGCCCAGTTATGTTCTCTTGCTTAGCCTTAGGTCTCTCCACCGTTTCTTTCTCATTCGCTCTCTTGGCCCACTTGTTCAAAATTTCCACGATGGTCCTTCTTTTTTTCCTTCTGCCCTACTCTTTCCTCTCCCTCAGTATCTCTTATGATGGTTCCTTACCATGGACTTCAAGCCTGCTCTCATTCTTTTTTTCCTATCCTTTTCTTTCCTTTCCTTTTCTTTTCTCTTCCTTTCTTTTCCTTCTGAGATGGGGTCTTACCACATTGCTCAGGCTGGTCTTGAACTCCTGGCTCATACAGTTCTCCCCCCTCTCCCTCCCAATTAGCTGAGATTATAGGTGTGAGCTGCCATGCCTGGCTACCTCTTTCACTGCCATACTCATATTTCCACTGTCAGCTTAATCTGAGTGTCACTTCCAGAGATTTAAATGCACCACGTTTAAAATATAAATCAGATCTTCCTGCCTTACTCTATTCTTTCTTCCCTTTTCTACTTATTTAATGGCATTCATCATTCACTGTCCACCCTGGAAAAGCTGAAAACACTATCATGAATATTTAACATCTCTGAATCTATTTAGCACATAGTATGTTTTTCATTGCACATTTAATAAATTAGTAGCTTATTGCCACAAACACTCTTAACTACATACCCAAGACTTTGCATAACACATGCAACCTCTTGTCTACCCAACCCAAAATTATTATTTTATTTTTATTCTTTCTTAGGACAAATTCTGAGTTCACTAGGGCCATTCCCACCTCATGCCTTTATATCTGTCTGGGAAGACCACACTGACTTACAGAGCCAGGGTTTTGCATGTTTTTCTTTCCCCTCCTTGACTATTTTCCTGACTCTCTATCAAAGTCTATGCGTCTTTCAAGGTAGGTCCCCTCACCTGTCCTAGATAATACCTTCCTTGACCACATCAGACCATGGTAATCACCAACACACTACCACCGCCCCCAATCTTCAAATTCCTCTGGCACCTAACATCTGTACCACAGATTTGAGCACCTGGCTATATACTTGTTCTCTTCCTTTGGTATAAACAAGGCAGAGAGCCAGTCTATTTCCAGCGATTCGCAGACATGGTAAATTCCTTCTGAAGTTTTTCCCAGGAATGTGTCTTTGAGAAGGAATTTATGTTCTTCTGTCCTTCAGACAGTGAAATCTAGGTACCTCCTTGTGATATGTCGCGTTTTCCCTTTTGTCTTAGTTATTAGGAAATTTGGAGTTGTTTCAGTACCAGATTGTAATAATCAGCTTATCTTGGGATCCTCGTAATAGCTATCTATTCTACCTGCCTTCTTTAGAACTCTGTTGTGTGTTTGTTCTTAATTTTGCAGTATATTTAACTTGTAAGACTCCATAAATCCTCTTAGAACAAAGGGAGAAAATAGATTCCCAAATAAGCAATATTCTTCTCTTATTATTTCATAATTCTCATTTTCCTACCTAGATTGTGAGTGCTTAAGAAAAGAGTCAGATCTTTTATTTCTTTTAATTGCCCAAAGTAGAAAGCATATGTTAGGTCCTTAATAAATCACTGTTGATGGATTAATACCCTTGGATATCCTAACTAAAATATATGCTTTGTTAAAGTAAGTTTGATTATTTTAAAATGAGAGGGAAACATCTACAATGACATCATTCTAACAAAGGGCCCTTAGCATTAACTATTTCTGCCAGTATTTTGTTAAATGTTCAACCTATCAGAAGAAAAATACAATAAAAATCAAAAGGTAACATTTTAACTATTACAGTATCTACGCTTAATTAATACTAATAACAAAAGGTGAGAGGATTAACAAAAATCAATAGTTCCCTGCCAGTAACATTTACCGCATAGCAGAGTACATTTTCTCCTGCAACCCCAAGGCCCTGCTGGCTGCCTTTCTGTTAAACACGATATTCAGGAGGTGTCTGACTTACTTTTTTCTTCCTTTATCCCCATTTTCACTCCCCCTTCCTAACATAAAATAGCAAACATTAAAATTGGCTTTTAATAAAACTACCTGGGCCAGTCGTCAAATTCTTTCTTTCCTTTTTTCCCCCCTTTTAAGCTCACCCAGGGAGAATACTTTGAAAGAAACCACAAGAATGTAATTGTAAAGTCACCCCCAGACTTGGCCTGTGTTCATGCTTCCTATCCTTTTACATCCACCTCTGCCCTACCTACCAACACATACCAATGGCTGTTAAATATTTATACAGACACATGTGAAAAATTCATGAAAGTACAAATACTTTCGAGACTTAAAATCATCAACTGATTGGCCTTTACCATTGTGTAAGAAGTAAGAACGTGGTGAATCCTTGAACCAAAGTGGAAACCTTGGCCTTTTCATTTTAACTATATACGACACAAGTTGCTTTCCCCAACCTTCTCCTTCTAGGAAGAGAGAGAGAGAAGGAGAGAGAGAGACACAGACAGACAGGCGGGATATGAATGAGAATAACAGATACAACTTATCCATGTAATGATGAGATTCAAAACTACCCTCTCTCCACCTCCCTGCTCTAACCTGATTTTATATCTAACATTGGAAGCTAAATTAAAATTGATCCTTCTTCCCAAAGTAGCTGTTTTTGGACCAAACAATGTGGGTCCATCTTGACCAGTCTCCTGTGACCTCTTAACCTAGCAAATTGTCTAGAACATATAACTGATAATAGATTTTCATGTGGCTGTGTCCAGTGTCCTGAGTCACCTCACCTCACATTTAGTTCATGTTCACTTCTTTTTTTTTCTTTTTTTTGAGACAGAGTCTCACTATGTCACCCTCAGTAGAGTGCTGTGGTGTCACAGCTCACAGCAACCTCAAACTCTTGGGCTTAAGTGATTCTCTTGCCTCAGCCTTCCAAGTAGCTATGACACAGGCTCCCATCACAATGCTCAGCTATTTTTTTTTGGTGCAGTTGTCATCGTTGTTTCGCTGGCCCGGGTCGTGTTTGAACCCACCACCCTCACTGCATGTGGCCGGCACCATAACCACTGTGCTATGGGCGCCAAGCCGCATGTTCACTTCTTAAGCAGAAATTAATGTCAATTTGGCTTAGGTGAAACACAATAAGGTAAGCAGATCTGATACAAAGCAGGAAAGATATTAATATATTCTATATTCGAACATAATATTTTGAACTCCTATTTGAGATTTTCCATACTGATTCTCTCTATTGAAAAAAAAACATGAAAAAAATTTAAAAAATAAAAAACAAAATAAATACACATGTCAGCTACTATATCATTATTAGATATGACATAAAAGATAGATTGCATTTAACACAAGGAAACATGGGTGTGCAGAGCTACCAAAAACCTCTCCTTAATTCTTTGAAAAGGTGCTACTACATGTAGTGAGATTACTAATGTCATATTAGCTTGGGGAACGGGCAAATATTAACCTAAGTGCTTGAGAAATAAGTAGGAAGGGGGAATCAAGGTGTCGTCCCATGAATGGATATTTTTAAAACTTTAAGAAGTTTATACCCATGGCCTGGTGAAGTGGCTCACTCTTGTAATTATAGCACTCTGGAAGGCCAATGTGGTAGATTGCTTGAGCTCAAGGAGTTCGAGACCAGTCTAAGCAAGAGTGAGACCATCTTTACTGAAAATAGAAAAAGTAGCCAGGCATTATGGCAGTCACTTATAGTCCCAGCTACTTCCGAGGCTGAGGCAAGAGAATTGCTCAAGCCCAGGAGTATGAGGTTGCTGTGAGCTGTGAGGCCAGGGCACTCTACCCAGGGCAACAGAGTGAGACTCTTGTCTCAAAAGAAAAGTTATATAATTATATATATACTTAATTCATTTATGTCAGTGAGATGGTTTGTAAGCCAAAAGCTAGAGTAGAGGTTGGCAGTTTAAGGACCAGAGTGGAAATATTTTGCCACTTAACCTACCCACTAGTAAAACGCAGCTGTGCAATTTGACATTAATAGTAAGTAAGCCTGCAGATACCACTTCAGTTGCTTGTTCTTCTAACTTCCAAGGCTTTAAGGCACTGATACAACCACACGTCTAGAGGCTTCTAGGTGCAGTTCATTGTCAAGTCTATACACCTCCTAATGCTTAATACCAATACCCACCTTTTCCCTCCAGCCTCCTAACGCAGCCTCTTTATAGATACCTATGACAGACATTTATAGGTGTATATATCAGAATGCTTGATGTCAGATATGAAACCACTCAGCCATGAGAGAAGTAGAGCTGGGCAGTAACAAGTGAAGGGGCTCTTTTGAGCCTGCTTACCTCTCTCTACTACCTAAGACTGTCAGTCCAGAATGAGAATATCAAGTGAGAGAACAGCCGCCTCAACTGGACTGATGAGCCAACTCAGCTAAACCTGGTTTTGGAAACATAAATGGCCCTCTCTGCCCTGCTTTGGCTCAAACAAGCAAGAAGGCAGATCGTACCAGAGGTGCCATAGCAGTTGAGATGTCTGCAAGTCACAATTCAAAGGAGCATCCCCGCTTGCTTAGTGTTGTCACAATCATTCCACATGGACTTGTGCTATCAAAAAGCCAGTTTTAAAAGAGAAACTTTAGGTGGAGCTGATAGTCATAAAAATCATGCCAGTGTGGGAAATACTCCTTTTATGAATTAAGCAAAGCTTGTAGCTTATTCCATGGCTTTAAACACTCAAACACTAGTCAAAACCTGTGAATATGTATACATTCTTTTATACAGATAATTAGCCTCTTTATTGGTGGCGCCTCCTGGATTAGGAGGATTCTTCCATGCAAATAAGCAGGAGAGGGAGGCAATGCAACAAAGAACACCTTTCATGTGGCTTCGGGACTTATGCAGCAAAACTGCTCCATTTATAGAGAAGCAAATGCTGACTTCTTGGATTGCTGTAACTTTCTTTCAAATCGTTTTATATTAACTAATACAAATTAAAATCCTTACATATTTTTGGTTAACGTACACAACAAACAGATCCACCATATATATACATGTATATATATATATATATATGTATATATGTATATATATATATATATATATGGTTAACGTACACAACAAACAGATCCACCATATATATACATGTATATATATATATATATATATATATGTATATATATATATATATGGTTAAGAATAGCTCACTCAAATTGTTTGTGTCTGATTTGGAATTTTTGAACATAATAGAAACAGGTAAAGATATCATGTAGGGTTCACATGTATTGTTTTAATATTAGCCATAGAAGTTAAGATAAATACAGGATTCTTTGTGTGTTGGAAGAATCTCAAATTAAGTTGCAAATAACGTTTTCCAGTACCAAATTCGTAACACCTCTCTAGAGCCAGGAGAGTTGGTTTTTTGGTTTGGTTTGGTTTAGTTTGTGAGTTTCAGTTTATTTGTTTGTTTAAGCACTTTCTTTTTATGGTAGAAGCATCCATTTTTGTGTGAGCCTGAAGTTTTGGGGTCCTTTGGTGGTTTTTTAAAAGTGATATTGTGGTCTCACATTTTAATGTTTCCTGGAAGAACTGGTTAGCTATTTATTTTAATTACTTCACAGGAACCACATGACAATTTTTGAAGGACATTTTCTTATTACTCATTGTTTATTATATTGGCCATCATTTTTCTCAACAGGATATAGTTTTCAAGGTAAGCGTCTATTTATTTTCCCTTTATTTCAGAATTAAAATTTAAGAATTTTAATATTGGTTTTCTGTCCCTCCCCCTTCATACCCAGGTAACACACCTACCATACTACCTTCCCCTCCAAAAGGTAGTTTCATTTCTACTAAATTGGCTTTAAAAGCTGATCATTTAGAAACAAGGGTAACCTCAAGAACCACAATGTTTGGAGGTGTTAAGTTTGACCCAAATCTTCCAACAGCCTTCAGAACACTAAACCTGATTGAGATACCTAGAGGTACCTGATAAGAGAAAAAATAAATAATATGGAAGAAAAATAAACATTCTATTCTATAGATGTGACTTTGGCATATATCTGATATCAGAAAAAGAAGCTTATCACTTATGAAGTCATTTTATAGTTAACTGGGAAAATCTTCTGGACTATTCATGTTCAGAATTATACTTATAAAATTAAATGATAGCGACCACGTCTTTGTTGTAAAATGTTGGCAGATGTTGCAAAGTTTTCATTTTTTATCAGATTTTGCCATCTCCCCCTCTTACGTGAATTTAATGTTCTTTATTCCTTTTCTAATTGATCAAATAAGAAATCTATAATGCTTCTATAATTTCAATTTCTTCATTAAAAACCACTCTGATGCATTGGTATATGTATATTTCAATGAAATAAAAATTGAGGGAAAAAAACACTGTCATGTGAACTCTACAAAATATCAAGGAAGATTGCATTAATTATACTGTTTACCCTAGAACAGTACTTTGGGGAAAACTTTCAAGAACTTTAGTCCATTCTCTTCTTAGTGGAGGGTAACAAAACACATAATAGAAGTCACAAAATCGTAAAAGTAATAAGAACCCTTGGGGTCAGTAGCTCCAGCCTTGCATCCTGCAGATGGGAAACTAAAATCCGAGGATGTCAAGTAAAATTGTCTAAGGTCTGCAGTTTTCCACATTTTTACCATTACTGTTTCTGCTTCACGCTACCTGAGTTATCCCTACCTTTCAGATAAAATCATATTATTGGAGTCACTCACCCAGAGCCCCACAGACTTTCAGGAAACTGGACCCTAGATTTTTGCCTTTTAACATCATTTTATTCTACTCTCCAGTGCATTCTGGCTGTTAATCTCTGCTACATAAAGGGCCATTCTCACCCTATTTGTGACTTAAAGGAGAAAAAGATTTCTGTTCATCTCACGAGGTGCTAAAAACTCCTGCAAATGTATGGGTAACATCCTCAGAATCATTAACAACAGGCTCGGGAAATGGAATACACATTCTGACTGTGATTTTTTTTTTTTTTGACTATTTCTACAAGTTACATAGGATGTGCTTAGGAAATACTGCTTGAATTGAGTAGGAGAGAAAAGAGTGGAAGTAAGAGATAATATCATTTTTTTGTGAGGACGAAAGACCCTTCCTAGGTTTTATAGAGGGACCCACAGTTCCAACAAATAGAGGATATGCTTAACAACTAAGAAAACCTGAGAAGCAAATCCAACTTTACTACTTAACAACTTTTGTGGCCTTGGGAAAGTTACTAACTTTCCTGAACTATGATTTTCTGTAAATATCATCGACCTTACAGAGATTTTATGTGGATTAAATTAGATAACATATGGATAGAATCAGGCACACAACAAACACCCAACAATTTACCCTTCCCTGCCCTAGATGTCTGTCTAAGAGGTGACTGGCAGTAGCCTGATTCTCTCATCTGTTTGAGATAAGAGTATTAGAATTAAGCTGGGCTGTGTCTGAATATTTTAGCATTATTGGAAACGTGACTAACACACGGGGTATCATGATTTTATTTCATTGGCATGTTCCAATAAAATTTTTCTTTCTTCTTTAACAGTTTGCTGATGCTAAACATGGCATTAAAAAAGGAAACACACAGGTGAAGGGTTTTTGTTTAGTGAAATTGGTTTGGAAAAATGCTTTCTATAATAACATGCTATGGAACAATATTTAGTTTACTAAATGGCCTTGCATACTTTGCAGAGGAAATATTTAAAATCATAAAGCTTCTGTGGCTTTAATATATGCAAATGATAGTATAGGATGCCTTCTCAGAATCATTGGTCAAATTGGCCCCCACCCTCTCCACCTTTCCAAAACTTGTAGTATCCTAGAATCAGTAGTAATGGTACTAGCAAGCTGTATGTAACACATTTGTGGATCCAGATTTACTTCTCATAAATTTAAAAACAGATTCTATGACACTGGATGCTTTTGATTTCTTTTATGAAAATGTTAAACTCACTGATATATGTGAGTTTACCATAAAATTATTATGTCAAGCATTTGAGACAGATGTTTTTGAGATAGATTTTTAATCAGTTTTTCAGATTACCCTTTGAATGAGAATAAAATAGAATGATAAAAATCCGTTTGTTGAAAAAAGTGCAATTAATATTCACACTATTGTGAAAGTGGCATTTACCTGTGCCCAGAGCTCATGCCTATGCTGTACTTAGAAACTAGTGGTTCATAGATTTCAACCCTCTGGGTACCCTGATACCAATCAATCCTGATCAAGATTTTCTCAGCCTGTGAATATATAAAGTTTAAACAAAGCCTTGGAAAAAAAATGAGCCTTCTTCCCTTCTCCCAACCACGTATATGTACTGTGGACTAGAATTACGTGCACAGTGACTTTTATAACAAAAGGTTCAGGGGATAAAGTGTTACAAGGAAGTTGGAGAAAGACTAGAGAACAATAGCATTTCAATCAATACTATTAAACATGAGAAACTGGGTTTTGGTCACATGAATAATAACAGTTATTTTCAGATGTTTAGAAAAGTGAAGTCTCCAGGACCTACTACAATTTTGATTAAATTTCTCAGAGATGAAATTACTAAAAAAAAAAAAAAAAAAAAAAAAAGAGAAAACGAAAAGAAAAGAAACAGAATACCAACGATTAAGAGGATAATGTATTAAGGGAATTTATGTGCCAAATAATACCAGCTTTTCAGAATAATACTGCTGTTTAAGGCTGGAGGGTGCTTTAATTGATCAAAGTAAGCCTGCAGTTGTGTTCAGTGTCCCTTGGTTTGTGTGCATCTATCTATCTGTGTTCTTGAATATTATATCAGCCTGGTTAATAAGAATACTTAGAATTGACTTTTAAAAGCATGTATAAGTCTTTAACACCCTCCGACTTTAAGAAAAATTTATTATTTATGTTTTTTAGCAAATAGTGGCTGGATAGCTGTAAAATCAAGAATTTACAGTGAGATTAATCTTCTACTAAAGGCTAGAATTTAATATTTACCAGGGGTGAGTGAAAGACCAGCTACTCCACAGTCTTTTTGAAACAATAAATAAGGAAAAATAATACAATCTTGCTATTTTCAAGTGTCATTGGGTATTTAGATTTTCTGGAGAAAGTAATATGAATCATCTAGGCCAAACAGCAAAAGGAAGAATAAAGCTACTTAAGTAGCCAGTAAACATATAATTTTGGCTTTAAATCACACTGCAAACGTATGTATATTGGCATAAAAAATTATAGAATACTAAAATCCAAAACTATAAGGCTAATGTCCAGGTAATTATTTTTGATATCTTGGTGTCATATATTTCTTTTCAAATTCCAACACCCATCAGATATTTTTTGAAGTAAAAATAAGACACCTCTCTCTCTCTCTCTTTCACACACACATAAACACACACAATGGCCAATCTGAATTCTTTCGTTTTGCTTAATGTATTAAAATTTTGTTATAATCTAAAATCTTCTGTGTTACTTTAATGTATTGAAATACTTTTGTTTCTAAGCAATGATTTTTAAATGTCAAAGCCATATAATTCATGGAAAGAGAATTCGCTAGCTTAACCGTTTTTGCACGAAATTTAGGTTATAGAAGTTTTATTTTTTTTTGCATGGAGTTTCCTCACTTTGATTTCAGCAAACGTATTTTGTGCATTTCACATTTACTAAAAGTACACTTTGAGAGTTCACTCTATAATGTTTGAAGTTGATTCCCTACAGATACATTCTTTGAACATTCCATGCAGAAAGGGTTTGATTGTTCATACTGTATGTTATCTTGTCTTGATCTTGTTACTCTGGCCGGTACAGACATTCAGAGTAACCCACCAAGAGAGTATAGACAGCTGACTGGATGAAGACATTGGGGGAAAAAACTCCCATTGTTTAGATTTCTGTCAGAGGATATAAGAATACTTAATTTCTTTTATCTCTAGGGCTTTCATTATCATTTAAATTTCATTTTACATTAATTGATCAGGGATTAGTAAAGCCATTATGCAGAAATTAGAATAAGACAAGCCAGATGGAATGAATAATTCATGAAGTCCAATTACGTTTTATTTCTGGTGTACTTTCAAACTTGCCTCTGACTTCTGTGCTATTTTGATGTGACAATATTCGCTGGAAATCAAGAGTGCCATTTTAATTTATTGTATCCCTCTAGAGTGGAAGCATTTGTATGCAGTGGGGGTATGCTAACACATTCCCCCCAGAACATCAATTTTAGGCATCGCGGAAATCTGGGTGATCTAGAAAATATAGTTCATTTTCTATGGAGGTTCGCCAGCACAGCAATGAGTCACACTAGTCCACCCGATTTGGGCGAAGTGTCCCTATGTAGGGAGACTAGTATTTTGGGGATGGAGAAATTTTCACCTCCTGGAAGAGCCATAATCTGCTTTAAAATATTTGTCCCCATTTCCGCCGTAAAAGCATGCATTTGGCCTACAGCTGGGCTGGAAGCAGCCGCAGCCGTTGCAGGTACAGACGAGGACCACGAGGTGGCAGGGGCTGCCTTCAATGGAAAAGGTTGGGGTGGCCGGGACGGCCGGGGCTCCGGAGCATCCCAGTGGGTCTGAGCCGGGCGGACCGCGGCCGGGTTAGGCTCCGGGCGTCTCGCAAAGCGCTGCCCGGAGAGAATCCCCAGCGAATGGGCAGCCCGTCCACCTGTCTGGAGTGTCTCGTGCCACCGTGTCTGAAACCGCCTCCCCCCGCCTGTCCCAGCCCCCAGCCCCGGCACAGGCCCACCTCCCCCCGGTATTTATTTATGCCACTGGACAGTTCTAGTCACATTAAAGCTCCGGGTCACCTTCTCGAGGACTTTCATCTCGGGAAGTTTTATGACACTTTGTGAATGTGCAAAGTTTTTAATTAGGCGCTCTAGACAGCCCGAGGCAGCAGCAGCGCCACGAAGTCTTCACGGTCTCTCTGCTTTACAGCACAACAAGCCGCTCTACTCCTTTGAAGACAATGCCGACTATGTGTACGATGTCATGTGGTCCCCCGTGCATCCCGCGCTCTTTGCCTGCGTGGACGGGATGGGGCGCTTGGACCTCTGGAACCTCAACAATGACACCGAGGTGAGCCGCGGCTCAGGCGCCCGGGCCGGAGGGCTGGGGCGGGGGGCGCCGGCGGCCACTCGCAGTCCCGCTGTCTCTTTCTCCAAAACGGCCCTTTTTGCACAGACCCTCCAATTGCAGCAGGGCTGCTGGCCCCTGGACTACCTGGAAAGGAATTGGCAGATACAGTGGCCAGAAATCACTTAATCTCACTTCATCCCTAAGCTGTGGCAGACCCTGAACAATTAATTAAGGACCCCTTATTTTGCCAAGAGCAAAATGATACGTGTTCACGCCTTGGCATTTTTCGGAGCCGAGTTGAAATAACTTCATTGGCAAACACTTGGAAAAGAAAGCTTTTATGGATACTGATACTAGATTGGGCTTTTAAAAAGGGCTATTGTCAGTGTTTGCTGTTTGTACAATTACTGTTCTGAATACATAAAGATGGGTGTTGAATATTTTATGTTTAGCTCTTTCATCCATTTTATTTTCACCAAGGTAAATATTCCTGGTCTAAGGTACTGAACTCAAAGGCAGACTTGAACAATAAGTAGTCTCTAACTTTGAACATGTGTATCAAACTCAGCATTTAAAAAGAAAAAATTTAACATGACACTTTTAGAGTAATCCACAAGTGAAAATTAATCATTTTTAAAAATAGCTGATACTAAAGAAACATTCTGTTGTAAAAGCATGCTATAAAAGTTTATATTTTAAAAATTGTGCCATGTGCACTGTTTCTTTTTTCCAATCTCAAAATTATCGAGGTACTAATTCAGCTACTCTGGTTTTGTCGTTGTTTGGGGTTTGGGTGTTTTGTTTTTTGGGTTTGTTGGGGGAGGTTTGTTTTTTTTTTTTTTTTTTTTTGCTTTTGGGGGGCTTAACCTAAATATTAAATGCCTTTCAGTTTTATAAAATAAAATAGTCTCTGCATTGATTCCTGGTTTCTGATTCAGCGAAGTTCTCCATAAATAAGAATGGACAGGTAAGAGGAACAAGTGCTACAAACTATATGTCAAGTGGAGAACAACAGAAAGGTCTTTTGAAGTGTTTTGAACAGGAAACAGCTCAGCCTTTTTAATTAGGAAGCCCACAGCTGGAGGATATGAGGAGGAGCAGACATCTCTAGGATTTTTCTTTCTTTCTTTCTTTCTTTTTTTTTTTGTGAGTGGGGGCAGGGAAATATTCTTCAGGTGTTATTGAACCACTGTATCTTCAAGGGCATATACACCTATCTTTTAAAAATCTTTCAGTTTAAGTCTGTTTTCCTTTTAGGTGTAAGAACTATGTGACAAGGGTAGGAGTTATTTACTGAATCATCTTTGAAAATAATCAAAAAGCATGAATCCGTGAAATACCTATAATTTGGGATGTGGAACTGTTTTATTATTGCTTTTAATAGGAAGACGTTATTACCCTATATTGTAAGGGTTTCCCAAAGTCTTTTGTCACTGTTGATTAAATCATATTGCTTCTATTTGCTAAGAAACTCATTCACTTAAAGCAAACCCCCAAACTAACATTTTCTAGATTGACGTAGCAGACCCATGTGTTAGAAAACAGACTTATTTGAGGTGAGGTTTAAGTGATAGCCAACTACAATGTGTAGGAAGGGAGTTGAGTGTTCCAAAGACTCCTTAATAAGTCCTCTGTGGCTAGTTTTTTTCTATCTATTTTTTTAGGTAAAATGAAACTAATACCACAACCTTGTCAAATGTAATTTTTTCCTTTCTCTTTCTCTAGGTATCAAGAGACATCCACATAAGAGTCTTATAGCTAAACACTTTTATAAAAATCATTATTGGTCATGTAAACTGCTTAGTTTTGTGGTAAACATAATTCTGCTTTCACAATAATACCAGATATTGAGTCTGAATCAAATCTGAGAATCAACTGAACACTTTTTAAAATCTTCTTTTTGCCTTCTAGCAATTTAAATAGGATTTTTCAAATATTTTTCAGATTAAGAATTAGATTTGTTAAAAAAATAATAATAACCTAAATTCCCAGTGCAGTGGTGTGTTTTGTTGTTGCTGTTCAAATTGCAATGTTTTTAGACCATGTTATGCCAGTTGCTCCGATGTAAGGATAGCTCACATTTACCTACTTCAGTACTGCAGATTTCTACTGCTTAATGTAATAATTTATGCTATATATACCTTGTCTTTGCGATTAAAATGATTGAGCCATAAAGATTGTGAAATATGGTATTTGCGAAATCAAAGTAAAAGAAAAAAAAAGAGAAAATATATGAATTATTTTTATTACAGATTCATAAATTTTGAAAGGTCATTACTGACCAAATCAATAGAAATATATTTTGTCAGTTCCTTCATGCATTCATTAATTTTTAGCACATAATATAGGCTGTGATAGGCATTTTCTACTATTGATAGCAATGAAAAGACAGTATTTAAATCGTTTTAAAATATTATTTCAGTTTTCTGTAGTACTTAAATTCCAAATAAATAAAATCCTTAAAACTGTATTAAGCATTATTTTAAATGTGTCAAATGATCACTTTCTTCTGAGAATTAAGTTTTGTTACATTTATATTAAGATCGAACATTTTATTTAATTTTTAAGATTGTTCATAAATAAAATCAGATATTGAATAGAATTAGAGAAATAGAATTGGTAAGGATCCTGTATGATCCTTCTAAATTATGATGTTAAAAATTAACTCTGCAGACTGTCTCACTGAATCACAGATTTGTTTTCTGAATGGCACACTAATAATAAAGTGTATTGACAGAATTATGGTCCATCTAAATTCACATTGTTTCAGCCTTTGAAAGGGTTTGGTTAAAAATTCAGACTCCAGCCTGCACAGCAGGTACCTTTATTGTAGAAATTGTATATTTTTTTTAAATAAATGAGCCAGAGTTGGGAGTTTTTTTGTTCACAATTGACATACAGTGATTTAAGCGCAGGTGAAAGAATTTTTATTGATTTTAAGATTAAGTTTAAACATAGATTCTTATATATGATGGAGTTTTTATTGCTATTTTAAAGATAGGTATTGGGTCAATAATTTCGTATAAACAGATGGTTTCAATTCCCTGACTAACAGAAGGCCAGGCGTGCTAAGTCACAGGACGTGTTGTGTTCCCATCCTAATGCAACATGTTTATTAGACACAGGTCTTAAACAGTGGCATGAGATGGTCTTGGTGGCCCTCTTTTCACCTTTTTTTTTCCTTTTTGTTTTAAATTCACCTTTTTTTTCTTAATAAAATGTTGTCATTTTCTATTTAACATTCGTATAGAAGGCTCAGGAGAGCTGATCTTTATGCCAATTATAAACTTCCAAACAAGAAAACAAGAGTTTAGACAACTAATGATGATAAAGAAGTAAAATTTCTTTTTTCCAAATACTAAGGTTCTTGTAACAAATACCATAGATTCCATTTCAGCACATCTCGTTCATTTTAATAACAATAATTATTGTAATTATCAGTGCTTTTAGGTTTGGGGTATTTATTAAAGGAGATGTAAGGCATTTTCTAAGAGTAGGTAGCTACATTCTATAAGATAACAACCTGGGGGCATTGCCAAAGTTATGGATTGCTTGCCACACACTGGTACTGCCACAGGGAAGAAAATGAGGGGAAAGAAAGAAAGGAGAATTTGAGGGTTTTGAAGTTTTTTACCTGCATGCCTTCTTTTCTACTCTGATCATTTCCTGCCCATGAGGTTTGAAGAATCAATACACATGTTAATTTTTTCCCTGAAGACTCATATAAATATGAATAGTATTCCACCATACACACCCCTTTCCTCCTTTTATAATATCCTGAATCTTGGTAAATCCTGAAATCTATCAGTCCATAAGGCATGACCTGGTGGTGAAGTATCTCATTTAGCTGTTGTATTTGTATGTTGATATACACTTGGCATAAGCCAAAGAAATATTTATGTCACTCACTGCCCAATGACTGTGGAAAAAGACTCTCCCTCCTCTCCTTTTTTGTTAAAATGTCTCTTCTCTCTACCCCTTAATTCAGTGGAGCATATGATTTAAGAACAATGAATCCTTTCTACCCCTGCACAAGGGATGTATATTACTTCATACACATGAAAGCAGTGGTGACTCATGCAGTTCAACTTATTGTCAATCCATATATTTAAATTCATATTCAGAGATTTTTTTTTTTTCCGTTGTAACCTCCTCGCAGGTTCCAACAGCAAGTGTGGCCATTGAGGGGGCATCTGCCCTAAACCGTGTTCGCTGGGCCCAAACTGGCAAAGAAGTGGCTGTTGGAGACTCAGAAGGCCGCATTTGGATCTATGATGTTGGAGAGGTACATGTTTGTTTGTGTTGTTGTTTGACTTGTATATCTATGTTAAAGACCTAATGAAGTTATGGACGAGATCTTGTGGGCTACCAAAACTCTCTGGCGTGTCTGCACATTTCCATTAACTGCAGTGGGAGTTTGGTGAGGCTTCCTGAAGGTCTAATTTGATCTTCCGTCTCCATGCACAGGACGCTTTAGTTTATGTTCCAAGACTCATTTTAGAGTCCTGTAGAATGCCTGATTGTCTTGTGTTGAAACATGCACCTTCTCTACTAATTTCATGAAGATGAAAAGTGTACCAGATTGACAATGCTAAAAGTGAACATGGAATTTTTTATTGACTAGAAAACTCAAGTTTTAGCTGGTAGGCTCAATTAAAATGTTTAATTAAAGTGCAGCCAATTAAGAAGACTGACATAAATCAGAATTTTGTACCATTTTTGTGATATTCAAAGTTATTATATGAAAGATGTAACACTCTAATATGTCTTGTTACATGATATGTAAAGTATTTTTGAATATCATGTCACTTAAATGAAGGAAAAAAATTTGACATCTGTATTTCTGACAGATCTCCTTAAATTTTTATAGTATATTTAATATTATTTTTTTTTTCAGTTTTTGGCCAGGGCTGGGTTTGAACCCGCCACCTCTGGCATATGGGGCCGGTGTCCTATTCCTTTGAGGCACAGGTGCTGCCCAGTATATTTAATATTATATTATCAATTAATTATACTTGAGCTTATCTATTTATTTTTACTATATGAGAAAGTGTTGACAAAAACCTTCATTTCTAGGGAGATTAAAGGATTTTTTTCCTTAAAGAGAAAACATTGAATTTTTTTTTTCTGAGACAGTGTCTCATTCCGTCACCCTGGGTAGAGTACTGTGGGTGTCATGACTCTCAGTATCAAATTCTTGGGCTCAAGAGATCCTCTTGCCTCAGCCTCCTGAGTAAAGCTGGGTCTACAGGCATCCACCACAACATCTGGCTAAAAATATTGAACTCATGAGCAAAACAGAATAAGAGTGTTATGTCATTTAATTCTGTTCTGACATAACGTAAGTCTGACATTTGCAGTCCAGGGGGAAAATAGGTCACATATGCACAGCATCCTAGACATGGCAGGGACTCTGTGCCCAGTGGACAGGTTTCACTGATCGTACCGAGCAAGGTGCTTTGTGGTTTCATCACTCACCATCCTACCAATTGAGCAATCCTAGATGGTTTGTTCTATGATAGAACTGTGATGACATATTATATACTGCTATATAGTACAGCTGATTATGTTAAGACGAGCTAGATAGTCTTTTATGATTCAGCCAGGGACAGAAACTAAATGACTTTAGAGATGAGAGTTGTCTATTCTGGATGCACCATGTGAAGTCAAAAAAAAAAAATTCTTGGTTTTAGTTCATGTTATCTATTTCATGAGACTGACACCGCAAGCTAAGTCCTTACAACAGTGATCCAGACTGTTAATATTTGGGCTCCCATGGTGAAGATCCGAAGGCTCTGGTGACTATTGACCTAGTTTAGAGTCTTTGGGAAAAGAATGCCCTCTAAGTCGGGACTACTCACGGGAAGTTAACTATGGTATTCTCTTCCATGAGTATTCTTTATATGTAATGTGTCTTTCTCCTGGTCTTCATCAAAATAAAACTAAACGGCAATAACAAAACCAAATTTTTCTTATTAGGTCATCTTAAAAAATAAAAGACGGCAAAGAGAATGTCAAAAAATAAACAAGATTTCTTTCTTGTTCTTTCTTTCACTGATTGATTTATAACAAGCGTGATTGGGAGAGAAAAATAGTCACGAAGACATGTTCAGAGATGCAATGCCAGAAAAGAGCTAAAATTTAAAAACTCTTCTCTCTACCTCTCTTTGTATGTGTTTTATCCCTGAACACACTTAGGAATATATGCAACATTATTTCGACCCTCTTCCTTGTATTCTGGGAGGGCTCATAAAATAGAATAGTTTAAAAATCTGGGGGTTTTTTAATAGAAGGCTTTTGAAAAGTCTGTTAACTTAAATATTATATGTGTACATCCGTATACATGCACAAGTGTACATTTATACACGTCTGTGCAATAAGAAACCACAATGTGACATATATACAGAATTTTGTACAATAAAGTGATTTTATAGCTTATGGACAGAATTACTCGAATATGACTCATATTTTGGGAGTCTGTATGGTTTTACGCAGGTTTCTTTGGCTGATATGTGGGTGCTAAAACTTCTTTCTGGGATGCTATCATCATTTCTAAATTGTAAAGTGTTGTTATACTCATATTTCCACTATTGCACTGGCAGGTCAGGCTGGTTTTCATTTTTGTGTTATTGCCCTTACTTTTCTAAGTGATATTACAGACTATAGAAATGTCTGCAACTATAGGCCAGTCTCGCCTATTGTCTGGAGTCTAGACAGCTATAGAAAAATCTCTGTGACACATAATAGGCCAAACAATTTGGAGGGTTGTTTATCCCTACAAATTCACTACCAAGAAAAAAAAAAGGATATACTATTTTATTGAGAGTAGATAATATTACAATCTTCTAGCCCTTCGCTGAATGACCAAAAATCAGGATAAGGTTTATACACTTGAACAATTCTTTCTGTATTGTTTGATCACATACAAAGCAATCTAAAGCTCAGAAAAACTCAGATTTAACAAAATAATTTTATCTTAACTGTGGCTTTTTTCTAAATATTTTTGTAAGGTATATGTTTATTTGGGGGAAAAGGAGCCTTTCTGTTTCTCATTTCTCACCTCTGTGCCTTATTCTAAATCACTGAAGACTGAGTCCACAGAGGGACCATGTTAGTAAAAGGAAAAACAACTTCTCTCCAGCTGAGGCTTAGCTACAACCCATTTCTGAAAGAAGGCAGAGCCCTTCAAAGGCAAATGCTGCTGTTACTGTAATTACTGTTATGTTGTTCAAGGGCCTAGAACTGACAGAGCATAACTGTGTTTAGAACAGAAGGGCAGCCTAGTGCCTCCGCAGCCTTCTGAATCACCCAAATTGCTGGAAGCCAGATACAGGTCCTTCACAGCAAGCTGGCCCTTTGGAATTAGAGGTCGCACCTAAAGCTGGTGCATGACTGGCAAAGAGTGAAGGTGTCAGAGTAGGAAGTGATTTAAGAAGAAAAAAATGGAGGTGAAGACCACCAAGGCAGTGCTACCATTATCAATATTCAAAACTGGCTTGGCACCTGTAGATCAAGGGGCAAAGGTGCCGGTCACATACACCAGAGTTGGCAGGTTCAAATCCAGCGCGGCCTGCCAAACAACGACAACTACAACCAAAAAAAATAGCCGGGCATTGTGGCGGGCACCTGTGGTCCCAGCTGCTTGGGAGGCTGAGGCAAGAGAATTGCTTAAGCCCGGGAGTTGGAGGTTGCTGTGAGCTGTGATGCCATAACATTCTACACAGGGCGACAGATTAAGGCTCTGTCTCAAAAAAAAAAATAATTCAAAACTGGTTCTCTGATCCCTATTAAAACTGACCTCCTCACCAGGTGACACTGGCCTTTGGATGGAAACCCTGTTAGGCTGGAGAGGAAGGAGGAGAGTAGGGCTATCTTTTGCCAAGGCGCGACCCCACAAGTGAAGCGGACTTCATAGATGCAAGACCTGTGCAGTTGCACAGGGCCTGTGCTTAGGGGGGCCCAGGGCTGGGTTAACACTTCGCTATCATTGTCTTGCGATTGTTAACACTTTAAAATAATCCTCCAAAGGCTCCACGTTTTCATTTTCCACTGGGCCCTGCAAAGTACGTAGCCAACCCTGTTTAGGAGGGTATTGTTCTTAATACCACTCACAAGGCAAATCAGAAAGGAAAAATTAGGGCCTTGACCTAGATTGTGAGGAAGAAGAGGCAACGTCTAGAAACGTGGTTAAACATAGTATGCGCTCTATAAAGCTCTATATTTAAAAATGCCTAATGAGAATAGCAACAATTCTGTATTATAAACATCGGGAAGCACACAAAAATAGAGCTGAAACCAGAATGGAGATTCTAATTCGCCTCCCAAATGCCCTATTTTGATCATTTTAATGGAATTTTTAACTGAAAATATAATATAATTGGGGGAATAATCTCTGTGATGCCTACTCTGGTTGGGGTGAAAAGAGACAGGGCTGTCTCTGTCCGTACCATTCTGAAGATCTCCCTGAAGAGAGACTTCTGTGACTAGCGGCATCCCGCTTCGGGCCCAGGTAGACCTGCCTTCCTGTGACACCTGGCGGTGAATGAGAAGGGCACTGCAGAAAGTACCTCTGGTGTTTGAGTGACTGACAATCCAGCTGAGGCTGCAGCTGCCACTGGAAGTCCCAGCACAGTGCCCCTAGGCCTGTGCTCTCCTCTGTTGTGTACAGTTATCCTCCATGACTTTTAAGGTGGGGTAGCTGGAATCCAGATTTACTGATGCAACTTACTATGAACTTCTGAAGGCGTAAACAGAGGATTGTGCACGCACTCACTGTAATCACCAGGTGGACTTCGTCCATCTACCTCCTTTACTTCTTTTTGTTACATTTAAATGGCAAAGGTGTGAGTAATATCTCGAGGCCTGTGAGTCAAGAGGTAAAATAGAAAACAGCAATGTTTTCAGGTAGACCCCATTTTGCTGTGTTTATACAGCACAAGTTTTTGGTTGTTTGATTTCAGCATTATATCTGGAAAATGTACACACTTATTTTCACAGGTGGGGGTCTATTTTCTTTGCAGAGCAGGTGCTTAACTCCATTAGCATAAATGGAAGTTATTTAAATTCAACAAAAAGACAGAGAAGACCCCTTTTACTACTTGGTTGTGATTTTCGTGCTAGTCGTGCATTCAAAAGTTACTTAAGTAGACAGCGGTTGCATTTAAATTTGGTAAGATCCGAAATGGAAAATGACCTTAGCTCTTGAATAAGTTTTGAGAAATCTCCAAACTGTGGAATGCAATCTGTTTTGGCTTATGAGAAGGATCCCATTCAATTAAACGAAACATGGGTAAGATAACAAGTCATAAATAAACTATAAATATACCTGAAAGAGAGAGCTGTTCATCATCATTGGATTTTTGTAAATGATGTGTGAACACACATTTTAAAGAATTAAAAATAAAAGTCACTCGCTGCTAGTGACTCCTTATGGAAGAACAACCTTTTCTATGTATATGGAGGTGATGTCAACAGCACATGGGCAAGTGTGTATAGAATTATGCACATGTCCTGATGATTGATAGTCAGCCTATCTACTTGTCTTTCTTACAGATGTGTTTTATAGAAAGCCCACTGCCATTGTTAAGGCTTCAGTGCTGTCACATGTGGCTGTCATAAATATCCCTAACAGCTATGTTCGCTGCTTATCTGAATTAGTTAGAATGCTGTTTGCAGCTCTGGTTTTGAAAGAAGTAATTTATTTTCTACCTTCTATTATTTCTTTTTCAATTAACCTCTTCCAGGGACAATGATGTTTTCAGTTGTGATAAATACACACAGGTGTCAAATCCCTGATAAAATTTTTACAGTGGTCCAATGATAAAATTCCAAAAATCATTTTAAACTTAGAGTAGGATTTGGAAAATAAAATGGCATTTTAAAAACTATGATTTGAGAAATGGATAAATCTTATTGCCCTAGCTAAATTTATTTGGTATCCCATTCACTTATTACCTAAGGAAATGTTCATACATCTTTAGATTTTAACTCTTTGGTAACAATTCAAATAGCTTATTCAATGTGACCATTTTGGGGGGTGGGGGGGTGGGCAAAAGAATAGTAGCCATTTTATTGCAAATGTCAGTAAACACAATGCCTTTGACATTAGTCAATATACTAAAAGGGCCTTGAAATTTTCTTAAAAAGGAAAAATGCAGATTAATATGAGAGATCAAATGTAACTGTTAAAAAACAAAGCATGATTTTAAGTGTTCACTGGAACATATTTTAAAGTTAAAATGAAAAATTAAAGTCAAAAGTTTATTTGTAATTGCAGTAGAAAAAATGAGCTATGTAATATACTTTAGAATGATGGTCAAGGTGTAATATATAAGAACTATTAGTAAGTGCCTCAGATGGTTTTCATAGCTAGCAATGATAAAAGGAAAGAGATTCAATGAGCATTTCTGTTGCACTTTAAATGCAGTTCAATGTAGCAGCATCGGATAAACTGGAGGTGCTGGGTTCACAAGGGCTTGAGTGACACAAAATAAGTACAACAAATTATGATTTTTAAGTGAATCACAATTTGGCAATAACTGTTTACGTTGTGAAACTCATTCATGTTTTTCAGTAGTACAGGGCCTACGTTGATTTTTCATAAGAAGCCTGTGACTTGAATATAAATAACTCTCCTCCTTGGGGAAGGAGGTTGAATAAAAACTAACAAACAAATAAAAAAAAAAGAGGTCTTCTCTGTCTTTTGTTGGATTTAAATAACTTCCATTTATGCTACTGGCAGTATAAAGTTAAACTGAGACTTGGGGAATTAATTCAAACAAGAATTCCTTAATGAAAAAGAAAAGAACTGATTTGCAATCAGCCAGTTGAATTATTGTGCTGTGTAAAGGCTGTTGTCCCCTGCTCAAAGCTAACCTAATTTCATGGCTAAGCCTTGACAGCCTCCAGAAGAGCTGAGTTGGTCTCAGTATAGCCACGTCCAGTTATGACCATCCAAAACACTTATGCTTCTCATTAAATGAGTGTGGCCATACTTGCTGGATTCTTGAAGGCCTTTGCAAACACTGGCTTATTCTTTAGTGTATAAACAATATTATTTTCTTTAGCTGATAAAGAAAAATCACTTAAAAATCATAATTTGTTGTACTTATTTTGTGTCACTCAAGCCCTTGTGAACCCAGCACCTCCAGTTTATCCGATGCTGCTACATTGAACTGCATTTAAAGTGCAACAGAAATGCTCATTGAAATACTTCCTTTGGTTTTCTCTCCATGGAAAAGACTTAGGCGTAAACTCTTCCATGACACCAAATATCTAGGTAAAAAGTGAAAATACAAATACCTGATCCTGTTGATAACATCTGGATAGTTGATGGGTTTGGAACAGAACACGGAGATTTCCAATTGGACTTTTCAGCTTTTACTGAATTTTTTGTGTTATGGACACAGAACTGTGTTTAAATCAAAGAGCATAAAAGCATATTTGTAGGATAGACCTTGGGGTGCTAACAAACGTAATTATATAAAATAAGCCATTTTGAATAATATGTTAATTCTTTTATTTGACATAAGGAATTATATGTATTTGACATAAAATAATTTGGGTAAAACATACAATTGGAATTTTAATGTTAACGTCATTTCTTCTGGGAAAAGTGCTTAATTTTAAAAAGAAAAGAAAAGGCACTATTAATTCTAATTAATGTTATAATTATTCACCTTATAGTGAATGTAGTAGTAGTGGCTTTCATTTTGGTAATTATATATGTAAAAGACCATGATTAAACTAATTACTATATAAATAATGTGCTAATACAGGTAGCATTAGTGTATGAAAATGGACTTTAGGATTCATATCTTCTGAAGCAAATTTTTTTTGAGTTGACAAGAAAACACTTATGACTTGTATGTATTATGGAGTAGTTGATTAAATAAAAGAAAAGCTCTAATATCTGATTTTATAAAGGCCATATTAATGCGTATGTAGTAATTTGCAACATTCAATGAAATTCATATATTCTCATTTTGGTGATAATTAGCCCATGAATATAAACCTTCTAAAGCAAGAACCAGTTTGTATAATTAATCATCTTTATGATTCTTCTATGGTTTCAAACTGTCATCTTCAATAGCAGTTTAGATTCTAAAGCAGTTGTTAATTATAGTGTTAATTTTTTTATGGCTGACAAAATTGTGTTTAGTTTCAGAATTTCAAAACTGCTAAATTTTATCTTGAGAAATTGCTGCTTTGAACAGTGGCCTCAAATCACAGCACAGAAAGCTGAGCACAGAGCTGCTTCAGTCATCTGCGAATCTAGATTAACCCTGGCCTGTACAGAAATGGAGTTATTCGTTTCTTATATGTGTACATGTGCTACTGGGGGCATATCGGAAATATAATATACAATCAAATATCTGCTCATGCATGTTTTCTGTGTAAATATTTATATGAAAGGTAGGCTGGACTTGCAAAGGGAGGAAGTGAATGAATCATTATATCCTACTTTGAAGAAAAGTTCATGTCAGTTTTTGAGAATGTCAACTCTTATAGCATCTTTTAAATTTTAAAGCATGAATTACTTATAATGTAAAGAATACCTAAACTTCTAACATTGGTAGAATAAATTTTGCACTATTACTTTTAAGCTAAAAGATAAAACTGAGCAATGGCCCATTCCTATGACCTTTCTCCTAACGGCCATTCAAGAGTTTCTCAATATTTTGATTAAGCCTTTTATGTTTATTGTTCTCAACGAAATTTTGTTAAACTAATAAATAAATAAATAAGAAAGTGGACACCTTCTAGCATCTTATGATACTAGACCAGCTACCCTTTAGACAGAAAAAAAAAATGGGTGGACAACGTTCCTTTGGTTATCACACTCCTCAGTAGATTATTTCTAACCCGTGGAGGGCCACATCTACAGAAATGTACACAAAGTGGATACTTAACAACTGGCTGCTAGGACGGAATAACTTCAGCACAATGCCTGGGACATAATTTGTGGCGGATGAATGAATGATTCATGTGTGAAAATTTGAGGAGAAGTTAGGAGAAAGCTTAATTATGTGACGCATTTAGGATGCAGCCTCCAAGTTGGCTACAGATTGATGGACAGGAAAAAATTTACTTAGCCACACTTGCACCGAAAAGGATATTCAGAATATATATTTAAAAAGAGTGCTTCTCCTTCCTCCCCAGTCTCTATCCCACTTCCCCCCCCCCCCCGCCTCGTGCTTTTACAAGTGAGCAATTGGCCACTCGTGTAATGAAAGCATAACAGTTGATTCAAACAGTTGTCAAACCACTGGAAAAATGCTTTCTTTTCATTGTGCTTTTTTTGGACACTATAGATATTGTAAATCATGAACTGCGTTATAAAAATACCTCTTTTGTGCCCAAACATTCAGTAGGAGGGAATGACATTTCTTTTATTACCTTGGTAAATGTTTTTAAGGTGTTTAGTAATAAGCCTTCTTTTTGTCAAAACTGCTTAGACACAGCGGTTGCTAAGAATTTATTAGAAAAACCTATCGTTAATAATATCAGGAAAAGAACAGATATATGTTTAGTCAGCTAATATGACAGATCAACTTGAGTAGTACATGCTTTTTCTCTTTCCTGCCAGTTGTTTAATCTTTTGTGTTATGGAAAAAGAAGTAATTGAAGTTTAGAAGTTTATTTTCCATTATTGCACATTAGCCAGTGTTTTTAGTGTTTTCTCCATCTTTGGGGCAGAAAAGGATTATTCCACATAAAAGTAAGAAAATAATGCTAAAAAATTTCTGAAGGAAGAGGATGATAAGATTTTAATACAAATATGCGTAACGCCATCCATCTTTAGGCCTTAATAAATTAACTCTTCCTCAGCTGTTAGGTTTTTTTTTTCCTACCACTGATAAAACCTTCAGAATTTTGTCATGCTTCGTATAATGCTAAATTTTAACATGAAACATATATTTTTAAATGCCAGTTTCTTAAGATAGCATTTAAAATAAATGCTTTCCTTCTACATTTGCTGGCTTCTAGAAACGGAGCCATATTTGTTACTATTTACTTTGACTTTTACATTCTTCTTTTATTTCTTCTCTTTCATTAGGTGGTAATGGATTTTTTAAAAGTGTTGTTCTAAGAAACATGCAGTAAAAACAAACCACTCATTTAAAGATACAGGGAAGAGACCTTTGGCAGAGAGGTCACAGAGCCTCCCCATGTGGATGAGGGTTCCTTTCAATGGGATTTTTACCTAAAAAGAAATTCAAAACTAGTTGGGTACCATCCAACCACAATAGGTTAGAATGCTGCTAAATTTCACAGAAGTGTGGACCTGTTGACTGGTTACAGCAGACTCCACACAGCAGAGACTAACGCGGCTCTCTAACTTTCTCAACTTCTCCGAAGCTGCTCTAAGGCCTTAGAAAGTGTATCTTTCTCCGGTGCAACGCTGAGTGGATTTCCACTGTCTGTAGACTGCATTCTGGCCTGGATTTCTGGTTGGTGGTTTCACCCATTGTTAGCGGTGATGCTGGACTCTCCTGAGAGTTCAATACACTGGAGCTGTATTTATAAGACACAGGCATACTTGGTCTCTCAGTGGCTGTTTCATTGCCTTTTACCTCCCACTTTGTTTGTGTGTATGTTGTGGGGGGGGGGGCAAAGGGAAAAAAAATAGCCTTCCTCTGAACACAAATGTGGGATTTGTATACCAGTAAGTCAACAATCTCCTGAAGTTGGGTGCTATTAATAATTGTACTTTTTAAAGGAAGCTTTTGGAGCTCAGAGGGGCTTAGCAGTAGTTTTGTGAAAACCAGCATCTATTTCCCTGGTTTCTGTAAAGCGTGAAAAATAATGTGTATTAAAGTGGAAAGATAATTTGTAAGCTATCTTTTTAACAGAAAACTCGCATGTTTAGATTAATTCAGGAGATGAATTAGCAATCTGTTGGAATCGCTGGTTAACATAATAGTCTCACATGCTTTTTTGTGTAATGCTGAAGAACCACACATCCGTGAAGTACTTCTCTTGCAACCTGGAGTCCTGCTCACTTAATTTATTTGCCATCCTTAACATATCCGAGAAACCAAGCTGAAAATCACTAAGTGCTTTTCTAAGGTCTTAATTATCTAAGATTTTTAAAAAATACTAAATTAAGCAATGCTGAAAACAGATATTTTTGCCATATAAAATATTGCAACGGACTCGTAGAAATTACTCCAGATAATGCAGCTATTTAAAATCAGCTGCCAGGTACTATAAACCCTTAAAAATTACTAAAAAGTAAGGGAGGTTTGACGGAGGACTGTTCAAAAGGGTTATTAGCCATGTGCTTATAAAAAGGGATACATGAATGATATTTGTGTGTTTAATCCTGGTTATAAAAAGTCATTTGATTTTTATAACAGCATGTTCAACATTTACAGTTCAGCAGTTACAGATCTTTACAACTTGAGGTTAAAATATAGAACCCCCCTGCAGAAAGGGCCACAAGAAAACAGCTGGACTAGAACGAATTGGTCATATGTGAAAACTAAAAAATATCTATGCAAATGTCTATACACGTGTATGCATGTGTATGCTTACCGAAAATGGTTTAATTTTAATTTTAATTTTTAAATGCACAATGTAAAGTAACTGACAGAACTTTTCTTATAATCTGAAAGAACTCTTTCCCTGCCTCAAGCTCATGAAAGTTAGCTGTTGTTAAAATGTATGACTCTTTAGGAAATTATTTGTGTGAGTTTTTAAGAAAGAAAATGTGGTTAAAATATAAGTGAAACATCTAAAAAAAAAAAAGGTGAAAACAGAAGAAAAAGAAAAGGGAAGAAAGCAAGAAAATACGAAAAAAATAGAAGAGAGGGAAATAAACATTCAGAAGAAAAATGGGAAAAACAATATTATTTATTCCAAGTTTACATAATGTGCCAAGTACTATGCTAAGCTCTTTTTTTTATTTAATAACAGTCCTAGAAGATGGGTTTAATAAGTCTTTCAAAAGATCAGAGATGAGCAGCGCGTATTGCTCAGTGAGTAGGACGCCAGCCCCATATACCAGAGGTGGTGGGTTCAAACCCAGGCCCTGCCAAAAAAAAAAACAAAAACTGCAAAAACAAAGATTCAAAAGATCAGAGATATGTTTGCTAAAGACACACAGCCAGTGACTAGCAAAACTGGGAAAGAAACCACAGTTTGGCTGCTGTCTGAGGAAGAAAAAAGTAACAAAATGTTACTCCACAGTCACGCCCAGGCAAGACAACCAGTTAGACTGATGAGTTTACTTGGGGTGGGGGGGGGAGAGCAGGGTCCAAAGGCAGCCACTAGCCTACTCAGCCAGAGAGAAGGGGACAGATCCAGGATGTGGTTTGTGATGTGGGGGAGGAAGGGGGAACAGGGAGGCTAAAATGATACAATTTCATGAATTTTTCCATAACTTTTAAACTATTGCTTTTTATTTTTGACCTTTCTTCTCCAAAGAATCTTAGAAGATTAAAAACAATCTTTAGACTCTTTTTTTTTAGATAAGATCTTACATTCTTTTTTAATTTTTATTTTTTGTATTGTCTTATGCACATAGATCATGAATACATTTATGCATACGTGGGGTACAATGTGTTTTTTTTTATACAATTTGACGTGCTTACATCAAACTCATTTTAGAGTCTTTTAGCAGGTGATTCAACACCCATTTCACCCTGGCCATTGTGCCTTGGAATGCTGGCCTTTCATAAAGGGGTGAGGCTCCTAAGAGCCTCAGGGTACTGAATGAAAGTTGCATGTTCTTTAGCAAATCATTTAGTTCTCTGCACTTCCCTTTCCCTACCAGTTAGAGAAAAGTCTACGCCCTGTTCCTTAGCATTCTCACATCTCAACCAGAGTTAATTTCTAAAGAAAATGTTTTAAGAACCAGAAAAATGCTATAGAAAGGATATGTACACTCCATACAGATTGTCAATATGACTGACAGTTTAAAGAAAAACAGTGCATGACTATTCCATGATGTACTTCTAGTACTTTCTTCACTTAGATTATTACCTTTCTCATCCTCTCCACACCTCTGCTAATAATTGGCCAAACAGGCTTGGCGCCTGTGGCTCAACCGGCTAAGGCACCAGCCACGTACACCTGAGCTGGTGGGTTCGAATCCAGCCCGGGCCCGCCAAACAACAATGACGGCTGCAACCACCTGTAGTCCCAGCTACTTGGGAGGCGGAGGCAGGAGACTCACTCGAGCCCAGGAATTGGAGGTTGCTGTGAGCTGTAATGCCACAGCACTCTCTCCAGGGTGACAGCTTGAGGCTCTGTCTCAAAAAAAAAAAAAATTGGTCAAACATCAGCATCGCCATTTACAACCGTTGGAATGAGAGGCCTAACCATTGCTAGCAACTGAGATGAGAATGAAACTTAAGTCTCTCTTCCAAATCTGAGGTTCAGTTTAGTTCCTTAGTGGGGCCAAATTGCTACACAAGAACTACCTTTGGCCTGAGTTCCCTCAGCTGTAAAAGTAGGAACATAGCATGTTTATAAAAGGTGATTGCTCTCAGAGTTAAGATTTCTTTATCTAGGAATCAGAGCCCTGAGTTCTTTGGCATTAAAATGCTTTATATGTTTAGCAAAAAACTAGAAAACATTCATCTAATAGGGGATGTAGTGGCTGTTTGTGAACTCAGTCCATGAAGCAGTAGAAATAACTGAATCATTCCTAACCTATGACGTGGACTTCAGCAAATGGATCTTAGGGCAGAAAATGTTACCAAATACACTTTGATTCAGAACAATACTGGGAAATTTTTGAGTCCTTTATGGTATTTCCTTGATTTAACTATGGACTGTTTTCTTCACATTGCTTCTTATGTAAGTATTCGTTAATTGATTGAACATATTCATCACTGTAAGAAACCTGCAAATCTTTTTCCGCATCATAAATGTAAATTGTTTGGAAATTATTATTAACTATTATATTCACAGGGGAAAAAAATCCATAGTGATACTCTACATTTAGCCTTTCATGCCTTGATAGAAACTTAAAGAGGAGCTGAAGCAATGTTATTAAAATGCCATTGGGTCCCCTGCTACTTGCTTGACACACAGCAGATATCAGGAAATGTTGTAGTTGTCACTGTAAGATGGTAAATTTTAGACTATTCAATTTTTGAACATCAGTGAAGATTTTTAAAAATATCTATGCCAGTAATCACACATTTTGACCTGTGAAAACCTGATCATTTTCATCTGTATTTCATAGTCATCGTATTCTAAAATGATTGATCACTATATCTTTCATTCATACACGGTGCCTGGCATATAATTGGTGCTCAATTGGTACTGATTGAATGAATATTGAATAAACGTATATGGTAGTTAGGGCAAGAGAGCAGTCTTACTTTTTAAGAAATAGGAACAAAGATTTTTTTTTATTTAATGATTAAAGTATTATTGGGTTGCAAGTTACCTAGAGAAAATCTTAAATACATGTATGCTCTTGAGCTTTTTTTCTCACCATTTCTAATCAGAGAGGTTCAGGTGAGAGGAGCCAGGAATTGCCAACAGTAAAAATGGCTGTTCTGTCCAAACAGATGTTGTTTCCATAGATGTAACATGGAAAGAGTGGCCTTCTTGTTTGTTAAGACACCTGTTTGGTCTTACCTACAAGTAATTCAAATGCCAAAAATTATTACTTTGGGTCTGGAAATAGCCTGTGAATACACATTCGCACATTCAAGCTAAGATTATATTTAAAGTGCTTCCTGATGGTGATATTTAATTCTAAAAAAGGGGCAGTCTGCATTTCACCTTCTAAATCTAACATTAAAATCATCTTGGGTTATTTTTAAGTCAACTAGATGAAAAAGTGTAACAGGATGAGGTAGGTAAGTTTATTTCAAGTTTCTAGAAGCAATTGTGTTTTCATCTTGTTCTACTCTTTAAATATTTTTTGTCAACAAAGCAAACATATATGTGTGTGAAATTTATGACATTATAAAGAGGAAAAGACTTGGCAGAATAAACTTGTTTTTAAAAAACAACACTTTACCAGCTTATGAAAGTTTAGTAAATCAAAAAGAGAACAAGATATGTTTAGAATATGGTAAAAACTTTTTGAGGACAAATCTGTATTTTTAAGGGTACTAGTATTACTCCTTCCTCCATTAAAAAGGTCAAATATAGTTCAGTCACTGGGTTAATTTTGTTTGTTTAGCAGAAACATTTAAATTTGATAAGATTCATTTTTGAGAAGTTAGATGGTACATTTATGTAAAATACATAAAGGCATCTATTCAAATTGTTATTCCATAACATTTCCTAGGGTCATTTCTTAACAGTCTTGCTGTTACTACCACATGAAACTCTGTCACACATTTACCTATTTTCTTGTTTTAGTGTATTGTTCTATACATTCTTATTAATGAAGCATTATGTAGGTATATTACATGGTATATTAACTTAAATTTGTATCATTTTAACAAATATAGCTTTATGCTTGGGAACCAAACTCAGGTCTTTATGAGCAACCTACTATGTGTTATTAGTTAAGACCTTTTTACCCCAATAATTAAACAAAGTTATGGGGCACTTTTGCTTAATAAGTCCCATCTTCTATGAGAAAAAGTTACAATTATGTTATTATGTTTGGGCTTTTGTTTGGTTGTTGTGCCGGGGAGGGGAGGGGGGAGCGGTTGATCAGCAATCGAAGGAGGGAAAAGAAATAGTAGACCTATTCTTTTCCATAAATATAATACCAACCCTTTGCTGCTTAAGCTTTTTGTTAGCACTTTTGTATCATGTATTTTAAGAGCCTCATTTCTCCCGTGTATTGTTTTCTGAAATCATAGAGAAATATAAAGAATAGTGGAATACAAAAAAAGTTCAAAGTAAGGAAAATGGATTGAGTGTCATTCAATACTATTGTGAATTTGTGTCATTGCCTAAAAAGAAATTTGGATTGCTTTCAACAACTAGAGAAGTATTTAACCATTCAAAACCTCATTCACATGACTAAATGAGAATTCTTACTGGTACTGCATTTCTCAAAGTAAGTCGAAGAACGTACTTCCCCCACCAGTATATTATTTCCAGTATTAGATGCTTGAAACATTTAACCTTACTATTAGAACATGAACTTAAAGGTATGCTTTGCAGAAGGACACTGGCTCTCTCCAGTTAGTTTTTTAAGACAAACTGTATGTAAGAATATCATCCTTACAATAAAAATTTTAAATTCTATTTGTTTGGCTCTGTCTAGTGAGTAATAATTTTCCCAGCTGTAGAAGTGATCTCATAATTTAGTTTTATTTGCTTCTTTTTCTATTTTTAAAAATGTGCAATTATTAGGATGAATGTGTATTCTTAATGTTTATGGATTGTGTGGCTATCATGTGTAGCGCTAGTACCTACAAATGAATTAGACCAACTTATAGAGTAAAACTTCAAGAAAATGGCCCTCAAATCTAAACCAATTTTATTCTATATGAAAACCATCAGTTTTATTTCTTACATTCAAATAATTTTTTTCTCTTTCAAACACTCCCATGATATCATTAAACAATTCATTTTGTTTTGGATGCTATGTAGAGAAATTATTAGCCTTTAAAACAGCTAACAAAAATTCACACATTCAGTTTGCCTTGGGGGGAGTTAATTTCCTCTTCACTTAATTGTATATGAAAGAATATATGATTCTGGAAATTTTATAAATTTCCCCCTTTGACAAATTAGTATTGCATACTTGCTAAGGGTAGAGACACTGGAACCAGATTGGATTAGCACTGATATTTGCTGGCTCTGCAACCTTAGTAACCTTATTTAATCTTTCTCAGCCTCAAATTCTTCTGCTGTAAATTGAAACTGTTTTGTCCTACATAGTATTGTTGTGAGGAATGAGTTCAGATGTGCAAAGTAATTAGCTACTGTTCTTCATAGTCATTATCATGTAAGTCCTGCTGGAAAGACACAAGCATTAGTGGGAAGGGTCCCTTTGCATTTGTAAACTATTTTTTTTGCTATGCTTATTGACACATTAGCAATACTTCAGAAAAAGGATTAAAAAAAAATACTACATCTATATCAAAGTCTTGGTCAATAATGCAGTTTTATTTGCTGTGTTCAGTATAAGTCTGGTCTTATGAAGAATTTTCATTACTAAAAGTGTTTTAATGTGGCTGCTGTAATAGTGCGGGTTACAAAGGTGTTAAAAGTTTTATAAATTTGCTGAGTGACTTTGCTTCTGAGAGTGATGTGATTCTCTTGAGTTGTTAGTTTAAGAGCAACACTTCAGGCCCTGCTTGTTCCAAAGAAGAAGAAGAAGATTTGATTTCCTTTACATTCCAAGGGAAGCATCTGCTTTGGGAGGAACAGTCTGTTAGGCTTCAAGGCTTTCAAACTTTAGAAGATCTCTTGTTGATTGTTTCTCCATTAATTTGCTTTGCAGCTCGCAGTTCCCCACAATGATGAGTGGACCCGATTTGCCAGGACCCTGGTGGAGATTCGTGCTAACAGAGCTGATAGCGAGGAGGAAGGCGCTGTGGAGATATCTGCCTAGTGGAAAGGAGCCAGCCTCACTGCAGCCCCCACCTTCATGTCCTAGAGCTCAGCGTCCGCGGTCAAGTCCATTGTATTTGGGTTCCATTCAGTATCAGTGTTGCTGTAAAGTTGTGGGTGCCATGTTGTGCCAGCTTTGCTCCAAGTATTCCAAATATATCCTGCCATGCTTTCCACTGACCTGAAATTCCCCAGACAGCATTTCTATCTTTATATTTCTGTCTCAAACATGAAGTGGGGTGGGGGGGACTTTTATGGGTTTAGTTGTTGCCTTTTAACTACTTAGTAGCTGTATTTAATAGCTGGAAACCTCTGGTTAAATTTGTGCTTACATGCACTTCTGGGGTAGTCCTATTAAATCCATATGAAGCCAGATATGATTGGGTGCAGATGTGGTGTGCCTCATGACATGGTACAGGGCCAAAGACTTGAGATGTAGTGTTTTACGTGGTGACTCACGTTATGAATGGATTTACTAAAAGAACATTGCTGTTCCTTATTTATTGTAGTGTGCTGCATGGAACATATTTATTTGAAAGCATTAAAATAAACGATCCTGGAGCATGTGCATAATGAGAGGACTGTATTCTCTCTGCTGCTGTTGAGGTTACATTAAGTTCCAAGTAACAATTACAGTATGCCAGTTCCATTGAAGATGTGAAATCTTTAGAGGGTTTGTTGCAGTGAACTGAATGAATTTTAATGCCTATTATTTCTAGGTACTTTAACAATATTTCAAATATAGTTGACCATTGATACTTGTCATTGAAGCTAACACAGTCTGACAAAAGTCTGTGATTCTTAAATATGATACCAGTGTTGCCAATAAAATGTTCCAAACCAGGTTTGTACCAGTGTGGGGTAAATCCTTTGCTTGGAGAAAGCCTGACTCAGATTCTGCTGTGGCAAGGAGCGGGAGAGATACATTAGGGCCATGTTAAGAACTGATCGTGAGTTTATTTTGCAGTCAACCTGTCTGGACTTAAACCAAGACCTCTAGTTTTATTTTTATGAGGGAATGTGTGTGGTTTTTTTGTTTTTTTTCTTTTTGGAAAGTTCCCCCTTGTCTCCTTTAGCAAATCCACCCTCCCACAAAGACAGTTTCAAACAGTGGAATAGAAAGATGGATTAAGATGAACAAATACCAAATGTCCCACACATTTCTATTTTTTTTAAATTTATACCGGAAAATGATATTTATTACTTTTGGACTAGGAAATATGTCTATAAACAACTTTAATAAAACTTTTTTCAAAAGGCCACTTCATGCCTAGAGAGAATGAAAATAAATAGTGGCTGAGTCATGAAAAGCATTTGAAGACAGGCTTTCAGCTTTTTAGGAAGGGAATTTCCATTGGTGCTTTGTTTGGTAGGGATTCCTTGAACTGTAAGTTTTTTTGTTTTTTCTAAACAATGATACATTTTTTTTTCTAAGTACCATATGGTATCTAGGTATTGAAATTATTTGTAAATGGAAATTTTAAATTTACAGATTAAAAAATGTGTCTAAAATAGGCTTAAAAGAAATCCAGTGAAAAGTAAATGGGGAAAAATGTTTCAGAAACATACCATAATGTACTTAAGAATAAGCTGAAACCCTTAAATTGTTATAGACCAAACTTTGAATGATCCAATGGATGAAGCCTGATAAGAGCTCAGAGGCCCACATCACATGTAGGAGGCTCTTGAAGAACTTGTGTGCTCATTCATGGCACTGTGGAAGCTGGGCTCCAGGACTGCCTACGATTCCTGGGTAGTGCCATCATCCCATGGTGAATCTGGGCTGACCATGTGCAACTGATAGAACCCAGAAGGGATGAAGCTATATCGTTTCCAGGATATCTCAGCTCAGGCTACCATTACAGAATTCAGACTGGACGGCTTAAACAGCACATTTATTTCTCACAACGCTAGAGGGTAGGAAACCCAAGATCAAGACACCAGCAGATCTGGTATTTAGTGAGGGAACCAGCTCTTCTTTGTTTGTAGATGGCCATCTTCTCATTGTATCTTATAATGGCACAAATCCAATTCATGAGGGTTCCACCCTCATGCCCTAATTACCTCCCCAAAGCCCCACCTCTAAAAATCATCACATTGGGGATTTAGGCGTCAACATATGAATTTAAAAAAAAAAACATATTCAATTCATAGTCCAAGTCATAAGGAGAATTATAGCTTCCTTCTAGGTCTCTTGGCTCACTCCCTCTTGGCACCTAAGCCACAGTGTGAGAAGTGATGATGGAGTGGCCATGTAGATACTGAAATACCAGCCAGTCCAAAGCCATTCAAGTCATCTCAGCTGATGTCCCAGATAGAATGTGGTGGCTGTGAAAACGCCTCTCAGGCTGGGCATGGTGGCTCATGCCTATTATCCTAGCACTCTGAGAGGCCAAGGTGGATTGCCTGAGCTCAGGAGTTCAAGACCAGCCTGAGCAAAAGCAAGACGCTATCCCTAAAATATAGAAACAAGCTAGATGGGTGTAGTGGCACATACCTGTAGCCCCAGCTACTTAGGACACTGAAGCAAGAGGATTGCTCAAGCCCAAGAGTTTGAGTTTGCTGTGAGCTATGATGTCATCATGCTCTACCCAGGGTGACAGAGAGTGAGACTCTGTCTCAAAAACAAGAAAAAGAAACTGTCCCTGTCCGATCTCATACTACAGAGAACATAATTGACAGCTTCAGCTGCTTTGTTCCTAAATCCCCCACCATGTTTGCCCAAGTCCATACTTCTCACAGGTTTTTAGATCTGTACCTGGGAGGCACAAGACTTCTCTGAAGTAACTTTGGCTCAAAGACTCCTTGTCAGCAGTTCTAAAAGTTTTTTAGAATTGCTCTGCAATCAAAGACTAAACAACCAACAGGCCTCCCTTCCATCCTCCCTCCCTCTCTCCCCACTTCCTCCCTTCCTATCTTTCCCTCGCTCCTTCTTGATGTCTGACCAAAATCATCGTCTGGTGGCTCCCCAGCATGACCTTGCTGGGATGTTCTGGGCCTGATAAGAGGATAGAGATTATACATCAAAAGAATCGCAAGAATTAGTATGTACCATTAAGAGCCTGGGGTGAGGGGGATAGCACTGGAACTGGATTTTTAGGTGTTTGATCAAGGGAGCCAGAATGTAGATTTGATAAAGAAGAGTTTAACATTGACTTTGAGGGTCATCTTTGGAGGGAGAAGAGTAGAAGATATGTGACTTTATACTCTGGTAAGGACCCTAAGGGGTAGAGTGGCTCTTAGAAGTCTGAAAAATATGTATCCTACATTTATGCCTGCATTACCACAGTTGATTGTATAGGAAGGAATAAAGATGTTGCAGGAAATGGATATGTGAGGATGGATATATTAGTATTATTTAAGGCCAGATGATTCACCCAAGGGTTATGTTACATAGGAACAGAGTAGATACCGGTCACCAAAGCCATTAGCAATAAGCTGCTAAGAAAGGCAGAAGCCTCTTTAGGAAGTTTCACGGGGGCTTTTGTCTACAGTCCAAGGCTGATGGTAGGAGAGGCAGTCACAGCATGAGGCTTGTCAGTATCCAAGGGGACAATGGGACCCCAAAGAAATAGTGGCTGGTTGGTGGCAGCTAACCGCCGGAAGTCAGGAAGCTGCTAGTAAGTAATGACCAGCTACATCAGAGGAGCAGACAAGGAGGAAGTTTTGGGAATAATTAATAGAATGTGGCATCCCTAAGGGCAAAATAGAGAGCCACAACTTTGTGGCCAAAACATAAAGGCCAGAATGGAGGAGCCAGGGGCTGAAGGCAGTTCTCAGTAAGCTGCAGTCCTCTGGTTATTATCTACACCTGAGCCAATTTACCAGTCCAGAACCCATTGACTGAAAATGTGCTGGGTTATTAGGAGGAAAGACACTACCCCCAGCCCTTCCCCAGAGGGAACTATGACCATTAATTTGGGTGAACATAAAATACAGAGAGAAAAATCCAGATGTTTGAAGACTGTCAGATACAATGGTCAATAAACAATATGGATCAGAGCTCACCTTGAAACTCTAGTAGAGTGGTGGCTTATGATGAAGGTAATAAAATGGAATCTTTACTGAAGTCTTACTCGGGGTGGACTCATTGGGTCTATGAAACCATCCATGGTTGTTCCTTAACCCCCGAGTGTTCAATCAGAATTGATATACTTGCATCAAGCACCGGCCTCTGGGGTCAGAGCTCTGATAGAAGGGCAGGACAAGTGGAGATCTCTGCAACTGCTCCACTCCCATGTCTTCCTGCTGAGATAGTAAATTGGAAATGTCACATCTCAGGGTAGAGGCAGCAGAATGGCAGAGAGCAATGCCAGTCTGAAAGGCCTAGAAGATGTGGAATGGTGGTCCCAAGGGTTTGCCCTTTTAATACACCAGTCTGGCCCCTTTATAAACTAAGTGGATCTTGGAAAGTAATTGATAAGCACCATAAGCTCAATCAGGTAGGATCAGAGACCACAGCTGCTGTGCTAGATGTCATATCATTCCAAGGACAGAATCATAAGGCCTCAGGTACATAATGTGTGTGGCCACTGATTGATAAATTTGTTCTTTTCCATTTCCACTATACTAGAAGATCAGAACTCATTGTGAGAAGAACAATACTCCTTGACAATTTGTCTCAGGAATGTGCTAATCTCTTTCCCTCTGTAATAATCTAAGGAGGTCTGGACTGCCTGAGCATCTGTAGAACATTACTGATCCATTACATCGATGTCAGTTTCACCTGGTTAGGCAGAATAAGCAAGCATTAACTCATGCTTGATGGCGAATGATTCTGAGCACCTTTTCATTTGTTTTTGACTGTTTTGTATCACAGTGTATCTTGTTTTATGAAATATCTGTTCAAGGCTCAGCACCGGTAGCACAGTGGTTATGGCGCTGGCCACATGCATAAAGGCTGGCGGGTTCAAACCCAGCCCTGGGCCAGCTAAAGCAACAAAGATGACTGCAACCCAAAACAATAGCCACGCGTTGTAGTGGGCGCCTATAATCCCAGCTACTTGGAAGGCTGAAGCAAGAGAATTGCTTAAGCCCAAGAGTTTGAGGTTGCTGTGAGCTGTAATGCAATGGCACTCTACCGAGGGGGACAGAGTGAGACTCTGATTAAAAAAAAAGAAAGAAAGAAATATCTGTTCAAGTATTTTGGCCACTTAAAAATTATTTCTTTTTATTATAAATAAGAAAATTATTACATTAATTTAGAGAAGTTCTTTATATATTTTGGGTATAATTCCTTTGTCAGTTGTGTTATAAATATTTTCCCCGGTTTATAGCCTAGAACTTCATTTCCTTCATTTTTTTTTTTTTTTTTGAGACAGAGTGTCATCTGTCACCCTAGGTAGAGTGCCATGGCATTACAGCTCACAGCAACCTCCAACTCTTGGGCTTAAGTGATTCTCTTGCCTCAGCCTCCTGAGTAGCTGGGAGTACAGGTGCCCACCACAACGCCTGGCTGTTTCTTGTTACAGTTGCCACTGCTGTTTTAGCTGGCCGGGGCTGGGTTCGAACCTGCCACCCTCAGTATATGGGGCTGGCACCCTACCCACTGAGCCATAGGTGTCACCCCATTTCATTTTGATTTGCAAAAATTTTTAATTTTGTTGAAGTCCAGTTTATCAGTTTTTATCATTTAAGTTTGGTATTTTATAATCCTTTCTGGTAAATCTGTGTCTGCTACAGGTCACAAAAATACTATCTTATGTTTTCCTCTGGACATTTTATTGTTTTAGCTTTTATATTTAGATCTATAATGTATCTTAAATTTATTTGTGTGTATAGAATGAGGTAATGGTTAATACTGATTTTGATGTCTCAGATGGGCATGGTGGCTTATGCCTATAATCGCAGTACTTAGGAAGGCTACACGAAATTTAATAGAGACCAGAAGTTTGAGACGAGTCTGTGCAATATGATGAGATGCCCATCTCTGCAAAAACAAAAAAATTAGCCAGATGAGGAAGCATGTGTCTACAATCCCACCTACTTGGGAAGCAGAGGTGAGAAGATTGCTTAAGCCCAGGGGTTACAAGTTATAGTAAACTATGATCATGCCACTGTACTCTAGCCTGGGTAACAGTGAGATCTTATCTCAAAAACAAACTAAAATATGGATTTTTTTTTCTTTTAACCTATGGATATACAGCTGTTTTGGCAATAGTTCCTGAAGAGATTATTTTCTCTCATTCATTAAATTAGATTAGCATATTTGGTACAAAGTCAATCGACTATGTAAGTCTAGACACTGTCATGGACCCTCTGCTTTAGTTCTTTGATCAATCAGCCTGTCACACTGTCTTCATTGCGGTAGCTGTACACTGAGTCTTAAAATCAGTTATTGTCAAGCATTCCAACTTTGTTATTCATTTTGAAAGATTGCTTTAGCTATTCTATTATTTTGTGTTTGCACATGAGTTTTAGAATCATTTATAATTCTTTTTAAAAAGCATACTGGCTGGCCACAGTGGCTCATGCCTGTAATGAGCCAAGGTGAGTGGCTTGCTTGAACCATGACTTCGAGACCACGCTGAGCCAGTGTGAGATCCTGTCTCTAAAAATAGCCGGGCAATGTGGCAGGTGCTTGTCGTCCCGGAAGGCTGAGGCAAGAAGATTGCTTGAGCCCAAGAGTTTGAAGTTGCTGTGAGTGATGACGCCATGGCACTCTGCCACGGGCAACAAAGTGAAACTTAGTCTTGAAAAAATAAATAAATAATAAGCAAATAAATAAAAAGCATACTGCTTGGACTATGATTTTTTGTTGAATCTATCTATTAATTTGGGGGAATAGCTATCTTAATGCTGAGTCTTCCAATCCATGAATCGGGTATATCTTTCCCTTTATTACGTCTTGGTTCAATTGTAGTTCACCAATGTTTTCAGTGTATATGATGGCACATCTGTTTTTTCAATTTATTCCTGTGACTCTAATGTTTTATTCTATGGTGAATATTATTGCTATTTTTGGCTTTATTTTTCAATTGTTTTTTGCTAGTTTGTAGCAATAAGGTTTTTTTTGTATATTGATCTTGTATTTCACCATGTTGTTAAATATTATGATTTAGGTTTTGTAGATTCCATTGGTTACAATATATTACAACTATGCCATATGAGATAAATGAAAACCTCTTCCTTTCCAATCATTATCTTTATTATTTTTTTCTTTGCCTAACAATCCTAGCTGGATTTCCAGTTCAATATTGTACCGAAGAGATGTGAGCGGATGTCTTTACCTTGTTAGTATCAAAGAGTTTCAATGTTTCACCATTATTCCATGGAAGAAATTCCATTCTACTCAAATGCTGAGTTTTATCCTATGCTTCTTTTGTGTATCTATGGATATGATCACATAATTTTTCTCTTTTATTCTAATAATATGGCTTGCCAGTTAATTTCTTTTTTAATTCTAATATAACCTTTTCATCCTGGCATTAACATCATTTGGTCAACATGTATTTTTTTTAATATGTATATTGCTAGGTTGTATTTGCAAATAATTTCATAAGGATATTCCCATCATTATTTCTTAGAAATACTGGTCTGTTAATGCCTGTTCTTAGAATGTCTTTATCAGGTTTTAGTAGCATGGTTATCCCCACATGGGTTGAGAAGAGTTCTGATCCTTCTATTGTGTGAGAGTATAGTATTGATATTATTCTTCCCTAAATGTTTAATGAGATCACTACTGAAGTCATCTGGCCCTGTTGTTTTATTTGTGAGATTTTTGGTAGCAAATACATTTATTTAATAAAAATAACCTATTGAGATTTTTTATTTCTTTCTGGTTTCATTTGGGTAAGTTGTTTTTTGCAAGTTGTATTTTTCAAGTAATACATCTATTTTATTTAAGTTGTCAGATTTATTAGCATGAAGTTGTTCATACTACCCCTTTATTACCTTTTAAAGCACATAGAATCATAGTGATGTTTCCTTTTTAACTCCTGATGTTGGTAATTTGTGTTTTCTTTAAAAAAAAAATAAGTCTTGTCAGGAGAGTTGTCAATTTAATTAATCTGCTCAAAGAACAAGCTTTTAGAGCTCCTATTTTTCTCTATTGTTTGTTCACTTTTTCTTCCTTTTACCATAGGTTTAATTTGCTTTTCTTTTTTCTTACTTCCTAAACTAGAAACTTAGATCCTTGATTGTAAACACTTCTGTTTTTCTAATATAGGCTTTCAAAGTTATAAAAATCCCTGTTAGTACTGCTTTTATTGTATTCTACAAATTTAGATATGTTGTGTTTTCCTTATCATTCTGTTCAAAATATTTTCTGAATTCCATTGTAATACATTATTGACCTATGGGCTTTTTAAGAAGTGTGTTGTTTAATTTCCAAACATTTGGAAAGCTTTCCAAGTATCATTGTTTTTATTTCTACCTTGAGTCTTCTTGGTAAGAAAACACACAGAATAAGAATTGCCCTGTATTTCAAATCCTTTGAAATGTACTGAGATTTATTTCACGGGCTAGCATGTGGTCTAGCTTGGTAAATGTTCCATGCATACTTAGAAAGAATGTGGATATTTGGTTCTATAAATGTTTTATATTTTGATGTGTTCTATCAATTATTGTGAGGGCAATATAAAAGTACCAAACCATGGTTGTGAATTTGTCTATTTAATCTTTTTTTTATTTTTTCAAGACAGAGTCTCACTTTCTTTACCCTGGTTAGAATGCCGTGGCATCATATTTCACAGCAACCTCAAACTCTTGGGCTCAAGCCATTAATTCTCTTGCCTCAGCCTCCCAAGTAGCTGGGACTACAGGCACCTGCCACAAGGCCTGGCTATTTTTCAGAGAGGGTGTCACCCTGATGCTCAGGCTGGTCTCAAACTCGGAGCTCAAGCAATCCACCTGCCTGGGCCTCCGGGTGTTAGGATTACAGGTGTGAACCACTGCACCTGGCCCTTATTTAATCCTTTAGTTCTCTCCACTTTTATTCATACGTTTGCAAGCTCTGTTACTAGATACATACATATTTAGGTTATTATATATTCCTGATAAATTGGCCTTTCATTATTATGAAATCTCCTTCTAGTGTCCTTTTATCTCAGCCAGAAAGACTCCTGTTAGCATTTGTTGCAGGACAGGTATGTTAGTGACAAACTTTCAATTTTTGTTTATCTAAGAATGCTATAATTTCTCCTTCATTTTTCAATAATATTTTTACCAGAAATGGAACTTTTCACTGATAGGTGGTTTTATGTGAGTCTTTTTCTCATCCGCCTTTAGAACTTTGACTATCTCATCCCCTTGCCTTCTGGTCTCCATGGTTTCTGATGAGAAATCACCGTGTTGAGAATCCCTTGTGTGTGATGAGTTGCTTTTCTCTTCCTGTTTTATTTTCCATCTTTTTGCCTTTCATTTCTTTTTCTTATAGTATTGTACTGGCTATGTTATTCAACCTTTTATGTACAATAAAAAATAAGTTATAGGTTTTTGTAGATATCATTTATCAAGTTAAGTTTCTTTGTATTCCTGGTTTTTGAGACTTCAAAAAAAAATTCATGTTGAATTTTGTCAAATATCTTTCCTGAATCCAGTTTAAATTATTACGATGTTTTTAGTGTAACACATTAATTGTTTTTGAGTGTTATACTTATCTTCTGTGATTAACCTATTGGTCATAATGAATTATTCCTTTTTTATATTGTTGGGTTCAAATCACTAAATTTTTAAAAGGATGCTTCTGTTTCTGTTAAAAAAGGGGCTGGGCGTGGTGGCTCACATCTGTAATCCTAGCACGCTGGGAGGCTGAGGCAGGTGGATTGCTTGAGCTAATGAGTTTGAGACCAGCCTGAGCAAAATTGAGACTCCCATCTCTACTAAAAAATAGAAAAATGGAGGCAAGAGGATCACTTGAGCCTGAGTTGGAGGTTGCTGTGAGCTATGACACTACAGCACTCTATACAAGGTGACAGGTTGAGATTCTGTCTCAAAAAAAAAAAAAAAAGGGACTGTGCCTGTGGCTCAGAGGAGTAGTATACCGGCCTCATATGCTGGAGGTGGTGAGTTCAAACCCAAACCCAGCCAAAAACTGCAAAAAAAGAAGATAATGGTGTATAGTTTTGTTTTTTTCCTTACAATGTCTTTATATGATTTGAGATTGTGACAATACTATCTTCATACAAGGAGTTGGGAGGTAATATTCTCCCCTTCTATTTCCTCTAAGATATTTGTAGAATTCTAATTATTTCTTCTTTAAATATTTGATAGAAATTAATAGTGAAGGCATCTAGGCTTAGATTTTTCTTTGGGCAAGATTTTCAGCTTAAGAATTCAGAATTGTTGGGTGGTGCCTGTGGCTCAGTGAGTAGGGTGCCAGCCCCATATGCCACAGGTGGTGGGTTCAAACCCAGCCCGGGCCAAAAACTGCAAAAAAAAAAAAAAAAAAAAAAGATAGAATTCAGAATTACTTAAATACAGGTATTCACATGTCTTTCTTCTTTAGTGTAACTTTGCTAGTCCACATATATAACTTTCAGGAATCTATTTCATCTGTGTGTTTTCATTTATTAGCATAAATTTGTTCATAACATTCCCATTATCATTTTACTACCTATATAATCTGTAGTAATGTTCCTCCTTTAATAATTGATAGTGATGATGTATTTGTTTTCTTTTTTTCCTTGAGGGTCTGCCTAGAGTTTTGTTGGTTTTTTTTTTTTTCAGTTTTTGGCCGGGGCTGAGTTTGAACCTGACACCTCCAGCAGGTGGGGCCTGTGCCCTACTCCTTTGAGCCTCAGGCACTGCCCTAGAGTTTTTTTTTTTTTAATTTTAATTTAATTGATTTTTCAAAGATCAGATTTTGGTTTTATTGCTTTTCTTATTGTTTTCTTGTTTTCTATTTTGTTTACTTTTGCTTTTTGTTATTTTTTATATTTTGTACATTTGGATGTTAATTTGCATTTCTTTTTCTAGTTTATTTAGGTAAAAGACTAGATAATTGATTTGAGACCTTTTATCATTTTAACATAAACACTTAATGTACTTTTCTCTCTAAGCACTACTGTACCTGCTTTGAAAAAATTTTGACATGCTATCTTTTCATTTTCATTCGATTCAGAATACTTACTGAGATTCCTTGTGATTTTTTTCTTTGACTCATAGATTGTATAGAAGTATATTGCCTATTTTTCAAATATGTGAGGGATTTCTAAACATCTTTCAGTTATTGATTTCCAGCTTGATTCTGCGATAGTCAGAGAACATAATGCGTGTTATTTCAATTCTTTAAAATTTATTGAATCTAGTTTTGTGGTCCATAGTTGCACTTAAGAGCACTGTGTATTCTGCTGTTGTTGGGTGGAGAATTTTAACAAATGGGAATTAGGTCAATTATTTGATAATTTTGTTTAAGTCTTCTGTATACCTGATAATTTTCTGCATACTTATTTTGTCAATTATGGAAGAAGTGTGTTGAAATCTGGAGGAATATTATGAATTTCTTCTATTTCTACTTTCAGTTCCATCAGTTTTTGCTTTATGTATCTGAATTAGGTGCTGTACACATTTAGGATTTCATGATCTTGTGATGAGTTGACCCCTTTATCAATATGAAATATTGCTTTTCATCCCCAGGAATGGTGCTCTTTCTTAAATCTGTTTTGGCTGATACCAGTATAGCCAACTCCAGCTTTTTATTTTTATTATGTGATTACATGGTATGTCTTTTTCCTTCAATTTACTTTTAATCTATCTGTGTTTTTACATTTAAAGATAGTGTGCTTAGATGATATATAGTTGGGTCCTGCTTTTTTAAATTTGATAATCTCTGTCATTTCATGAAGGTGTTCAGGCTATTTACATTTAACGCAATTATCAATATGATTAGGTTTAAGTCTGTCCTCATGTCCTTTTTTATTTGCCCTCATCTGTCCCCCTTTTCTTCTTTATGCTATTGTTGTTGGAACATTTTACCACTACGTATATTATAAATCTCACAATACATCATTATTAGTTTTGATTTGAAGAGTCGATTTTTTTAAGGAAATTTTATTTTTATTTATTTATTTATTTTGAGACAGAGTCTTACTCTGTGGCTCTGGGGTGCAGTGCTGTGGCATCATAGCTCACAGCAACCTCAGACTCCAAGGCTCCAGCCATCCTCTTGCCTCAGCCTCCTGAGCAGCTACAGGTGCCCACCACAACACCCAGCTATTTTTTTTTCTTTTAATAGAGATAGGGTCTGTCGCTTTCTCGGGCTGGTCTGGAACTCTTGAGCTCAAGTAATCCACCTGCCTTGGCCTCCCAGTGTGCTAGGATTATAAGTGTGAGCCACAGTGCCCAGATGATTTTTTTTTTTTTTTCAATTGTTAGAGATTCATTGAGGGTACAAGAAACCATGTTACACTGATTGCATTTGTTGGGTAAAGTCCCTCTTACAATCGTATTTTGCCCCCAAAAAGGTGTGGCACACAGCAAGACCTCACCC